>CABHPQ010152016.1:541-13509 GCA_902168405.1 Peromyscus aztecus
GCTGTGTTACTGTGCCTGTCTAAACACCTGATGGCCTGATAAAGAGCTGAACGGCCAATAGCAAGGCAGGAGAAAGGACAGGCGGGGCTGGCAGGCAGAGAGAATTAATAGGAGAAATCCAGGAAAAGAATAAGGAACGAGAGAAGGAGGAAGAAAGAGCAAGAGAACAAGGAGAGGAGGATGCTAGCTACCCAGCCACCCAGCCACCTAGTCACCCAGCCACACAGCCACACAGCTACACAGCCACACAGTCACCCAGTCACCCAACTACCTAGTCACCCAACTACCCAGTCACCCAGTCACCCAGCCACCCAGCCAGCCAGCCACCCAGTCACCCAACTACCCAGCCACCCAGCCACCCAGCCACCCAGTCACCCAGTCACCCAGCCACCCAGCCACCCAGCCACCCAGTCACCCAACTACCCAGCCACCCAGCCACCCAGCCACCCAACCAGCCATGGAGTAAGAGTGAAAGTAAGATATACAGAAGTAAGAGAAAGGAAAAAGCCCAGGGAATAATTTAAGAAAAACTGGCTAGAAACAAGCCAAGCTAAGGCCCAGCAATCATAAGTAATAATAAGCCTCCGTGTGTGATTTATTTGGGAGCTGGGTGGCAGTCCCCCAAAAGAGCAAAAACAACCAACACCACCACTGACCTTGCAAAGAGTGTGGATGGTTCAGATCATCTCAGAGGACAGCAGCCTAGAGCAGCGCCACCCAGAGGGACAAGGAGAGAGGTCCCCATGTGTGCAGGATTTGGGAGGCTTGGGGGCTCTCAGGAGCCCTGGGGTCTGTGTGGTATAGACCCCAAGATTCAGTGGTAGAGTCAACATAAGAGTGAGCCACATGCCCCTTGCCCTTCTGAGCTTGCAATCTGTCATACTGCCTTTTTTTTTATTAAGATTTATTTATTTCAAGTGTCTGAGTGTTTTGCCTGCATATATATATGTATATCGCACGTGTGTCCGATGCCCACAGAGCTCAGAATACAATGTTGACTTATTCAGACCTGGAGTTACGATGGTTGTGAACTACTTTGTTGGATGTTGTAAACCAAATCTAGGTCCCCTGCAAAAGCAATAAGTGCTCTTAACTGCTGACTCATCTCTCCAGCCTACTCTTATTTATTTATCCATCTATTTACTTATTTATTTATTTGAGACATGGTCTCATGTTTCCCAGGATGGCTCCAATCCATTATACAACAGAGGGTGACCTTGAACTTCTGATCCTCTTGTCTCCATCTCTTCCTCCATCTGCTTGGCTTATGCAAGGCTTGGGATGGAACCCAGGGTTTTGTGCAAGCTAGACATACACTCTTTCAAAGGAAGGCCAGCCCCAGCTTCCCACACCATATTTCCTTGAGTCTATGGAGCAGAAGAGCAATGAGATGCTGCTAGCTTTCAGTGGTATTTAAGCTGTTGACTGTTTGAGCCGAGCAAATTGAACCTGCTGTCCTGATTCTGTGGGGATATCCGCAAAGCTGCATCAGGCAGATCTGAGCAGCTGTTGTCCTGAACCCAAAGGAGGACTGTTCAGCCTGCATCCAGCCAGACTAGGGCAACGGAAGGGACCGTGACCTTTACTGCTCAACGTGGCGTGAGTGGGGAACTCAGGCCTCTGATTGACCTTCTTCAAGGAGAGTAAGACCTGGACAAAGAAGTCCATACAGGTGCCTTAGAGCCAAAGAGATGGGGCCCAAAAGCCAGCTCAGGGACATGTAGAGATTGGCCTTCCCCAGAACTAAGAAAGCCAGAGGCACAGAGACAAGGCTATGACTGTGACTCACTCAGGACAGCTGGAGCAAGAGCAAGGTCCCATCTCCGGCTAGTTCAGCTCTGCCCATGGGTACCCAGTCAGGTCCCACCTGCAGGGGCCCCCCAGCCCCATCTCCATAAACAGTCATGCAAGGTGTGATAAACGCCATCTGTCACTCATAAAGTGCGATGTTGCCTTTCTACAAAGCCATAAGCAGCCCTGGGGCTGAGCCAAGGAATGGCCTATAAAACCCCGGATAATGACCTCGTGCACACTTTCCAACATAAATGCTATTGCAGGCAGCTGTTTGCAGAATTTATCTGCGTGCAATAATTTCACACCCAGCACTATTCCAGTGACAGTGCCTGGTCCCCTCTTTGGCACTAAAGCGTCTGTGCCGTGCTGATCAATTGTGGGACTTGCGCTACGATGATGAATAACAGAATTGTGCTCACCCAGGCCTTTGCTATCAGACACATGCAGGTGGCTAGAAGCTGTGTCCACCTCTTGATCCTCTAGGGTCCCAGAAAGAGGAACTGTTTCAAGCACACAGTTGCTTGTTTTCTCGGGGGTGGGTGGTATTGGTAAAAGCAGGTTCTCCTAGTGGGATGTATGACCCCAACTTGGAGCCTTCTGGTCATGATCCCCCATCACAGGAGGGGATTTTTTTCAGGGTTTGGCAGGGGAGGAAAGTGGGAACGGGGTGCCTGGAGACTGGCTGTGGGGTCTGCAGCTGGGCCATCTCTCCCCTCACCTGGCAGCACATTCACCCCACGGGGGTGGGGGGAGCCCCACTCCCTGCACACCAGACACCTGTACCAGCCCCAGGCCTGAAACCGAGGGCATGGTCGCAGTTCCCTGTGATCTACTCACCCACTCAAATTTTACATTTGCTTCTAAATATTCAATCTCATTTGTTTGATATTTGCATTTCTCCACTCTAATCACCAAACCTTCAGATTGCATTCATGCATAAAATAATATGTAGCGAATGCCTTTTAATTTTACCAAATGCCTCCTTCTGGGGTGATGCTGGTGCCTGGGGCAGGGGAGGAATGGCATCGTGAGCAACTTGTGATGAAGTGTTTTTACGAGTCTTATCCATCTTGCTTCTCCAGACCAGGTAGTGGGCGTTGCGAGACAACTGAATCTATGTGGGAGCCCACAGAGGTTTCCTAGTGAGATCTGAGCTTGCTATACCCAGCAGGGCCACGTAAGGGGATGATTTGACCACGTGCATAGTTACCAGGTGTTTGGAAGGATCTATACTTAGCTGTATCTAGCAAGGGGGATGTCCTTTGCCTCCGCCCTTGGCATTGTTATAAAAAGCCCTTTGAATAAAGTTCTGGGCCCGTGGATTTTGATCCAGGTCCTCCCGAAGCTATCCTGTGCTTCTGTCTTTCTTCTCCTTGTCTAGTTCTCTTTCTACCTGATAGTTCTTATCCCTCTCTCCTCCTCACAGGAACCCTGGAAAAGGTGGGAGCAGACCTCACACAGATGGGGCCCTGAACAGAGAAATAAGTTCAGGGACCCCCACAAATCTACCCGTTAAGGAAGCCAGAAACCTACATGACAACATCTCCCATCCTCGGGTCTCCATCCACACACTCCGACCCTCTGTACTGTGGAGGCTACAGCTTCTGGAAGATTCGGCAACAGCCCCCAATACTCTTCAAACATCTTGGGTCTGGAGCTGCCTCCTCCTTGCATGGTTATGGGAAAGACTATGCTTCTCCAGGCTGCTGATGTTGTCCGGGAATTCGGGTTCCCTTTGGGGTTCTTAATGAAATAATTTAGAATCAGGAATCTCCAGGACAATTTTATTAGAGTTGGAGAGAAAAACAACAGGGAAGCAAAATGCAAATCCCGCAGCAGCACAGCTTGCTGAGAGGAGGGACGAAGCTGAGAGCCTTTTAAATTAGGCGCAAAGGTCAGAGACAGGCACAAGAAAGGCCCCGGCTGTCAGGGGAAGCATGCTTAGGCTTTTAGCCAATGTCTGAAAAAAAGAGAAAGAGAAGGAAAAACATGCTCAGTATCTGGCTGATTGAGTCCAGAGGGCACACGACTCCAGGCTCTTAAGTCCCAGGACAAAGAGGCTCACGGTTAGAAATAGAGAGAAAAAAAAATATTAAGAAAGGGAAAGTGCTCCCTGAAGTGGAAGTGGGCTAGTGAGTGGAGGGAAAATCCTCAAAAGCCGTAGGCTGTGAGGCACGTGGTCCTCGACAGGCTATTTTCGTGCCATCTGCCTCCCCCTCCCTCCCCCCAACACAGTGGGTTCGTCTCACACATGCCGTGTTCATTCACAGAGCCCAGGTGATGAAGGTCTTCCAGTCTTCCTTTGCAAACTGGCCTGAGCATGCTATTTGTCGTATGAAGCCCAAGTGGCAAAGGGCTTCCATTCTTTCCTGCCAGCTGGCTTCCTTTACATGCCAGCCTCGATGCCACAGTCTCCAGTCCCTACTTCCTGCCACACTAGACCCACAGTGAGGCTGAGCCAGCGCCGGAAGCCCCAGCAGCTGGGCAAAGATGTTCGTGAGAACTGCTGCCTCTGATGCCCACCGGGCCAACCTGAGGGTCTCCACCTGCTCCTCAGAGGTGCCCATTGCTCTGTTCAGGGCTGGGTGACACATTCACCCTCTGCTGGGTCTCTCTGCCCTCAAGGCTTACTCCTCATATGGCTCCCCTTTCCTCCCCTCCAGTACTTCCAGCTCAGTGTTTGCAGAACATAGAATACCCTAAGGCCAGAACCTGGCACTTGGCTGATGTTGGAAATGTGCCTTTGAGGGAGCGGAGCAGTTCCCTGGGCTCTACTCCATGAGAAGCAGATTGCAGCTACTAGGAACTCACCAGGCACACCTGGTCCCTCAGAGCTGGGGTGTTTCACATTGTGATGGACAGTGGACCCCAACAGCCTTGAGGGATAAGAGCACCAGCCCAGCTGTCCCAGAGGAAGCTGGGTACAGGGAAGCCCATCAGAGCCTAAGCATGGATGTTACAATCTCACTAATGGAGATTTTCTAAAGAGACACATCTGTCCATCCATTTGGCTATCAGACTATTGAAACAAGGGGTGCCAAGGAACTAGAATGTTCCCCCGGGAGTTTCACACTGGAAGAAGGAAAAGGCTGAATCCCGGGCCAGCCAAAGGAAATCTGTCTCCTAGAAAGAGATTTCATACAATTCTAACAACTTGCCAGATCACCTTGCAGGGGGAACAGAGCGGAGACAGTGATGACGGACAGGACCACATTTTGCCCAGCACTCCTTGGATATGTATACCTCTCCCCCTCTATTTAAACCTGACCATCATTCTAGGATCCCAATGATGGACTTGGGGGATCACTGGATCTCTTTGCTCATCTTCTCAATGTGACCACTTTGAATAAATCTCGACTCTAACCTAATAACTCTAGTAACAAGGTGAGTGGTGTGTATGGTTGTGAGCTTGGTATGCCCGACTCCAGCCCTGATCTCAGTACCCAGTGTGGTACCAGGCAGAGGCCCTAACTTCCCATAGGCCCCTGGGTTTCCCTGTGAGCAGCCATGTGATGGCTGTGCCTCAGTCCACACTATGGCATGAAGGGCAATAGCTGTCTTTCCAGGCAGGAAACACCAAAGCCAAGAGATAGACCCTGCACTCAGTATCACTTATGGGGGCCATTAATACTGCTCTTTCAAAAGGGCTGGAGCAACAACATGGGAACCAGGGTACCTGCCTTGCCCACCAACAAATACCAACCTCCGAACCCAGGCAGCTGCAGCTCAAAGAAAGAACAAAAGTACACTATCATCAAGCCAATCCCCGAGGAAGGCTGATGCTGACCTGTGTCCTCTGTAGGGTGGACAGTGGGAGCCAGGTGACTCACACCCTCTCTCCAGCTCCCACCCTTTCAGACACAATGTAGATAAATGTAAGCCACCACATGGATATATATGTAGTGTATAAATGAAGACACAGGTCATATAAATGTTTCAGATACTGGTGGAGAAGCTATGAAGACAACAAAGCCTGGTAAGGGACAAAGAGGGCTCCACGGGTGGGGTACGGTGGAGGGGAAGACCCTTCTGGTCAAATGTGGCATTTGTATGAAGATCTGTGAAAAGCAAAGGAGCATGCTGCTGCTGTGTGCAGAAAAGCTGCTTCAGGCGGGACAACAGCCATGCAAAGGTCCTGGGGTAGGAGCCTGCCTGTCCAGTAAGTAGGTGGAGAGAAAGGCAAGTAGTTTGAGAAGGTAGGGTGTTCCTGACCAAGGATTTCACTCCAAGAAGGAAGCTAAGTGCAAGGCTCAGAGTAGAGCATCAGCTTGTGCAATTCATCTCAGTGAGATTGCCAGCTCTGCACAGGAGGGGTGATGGTCCTGGTTGGGACCAGATGGGAACCCAGGAGGCTGATTCAGTGGTTGCTGTCATTGGACCGGAGAGAGAGGGCGGCCGCACACACTGGGGTTGGTGAGGAGTGCTGGCTGGAGACATGTTTTGGAAATTGAGTTCACAGGGCTTTCATCAAGCATGGCTTTGTGGCTTGGCAATCATGTGCTCAGTAAATGGTGGACTAGGAGAGCATGGGAGACGCAGTGCTGGGGAGAGCTCAGTGTGGGATGTGTGGAGGCTCTACCAGCGTGGAGCCCTGAGCAGAGTGACCAAGCATGAGACAAATGAGGAGGACGGCTGGAGTAACCACAGCCAGCTTCATCCAGGGCAGGAACAAAGATGGAAGTCTGCAGAGAAACCTAACAAGCAGCAAAGGCGGTCTTGGGGACTGGGCATGGTGGCACACACCTGCCATCCCAGTACTCTGGAGGCTGAAGCAGGAGGCTACCCACAAGTTCCAAGCCAGCCTGGGCTGCATAGAAAGACCTTGTCTCAAAATAGATTTAAAAAAAATGGTTAGGGGTGTTTCTCAGTGATGCTGTGCTTGCCTAGTGGACATGAGGCACCAGGTCCCACTCAGGAGAGATCAGGAGGTACAGTCATGGTTGCCATCAGAGGCGGGCAAGGGAAATGCCCCAGGAAAGTTTTGAGGAGTGAGGGCATGCCTGGCGTGTGTTCCTACAGCTCTTCCCCATGAAACAAGCACCCAGGGGCCCCACAGACCCCGCAGATGCCTTAGCCGCAGTAAGGGACCCTGCTGTTCCGATTGCTGACACTCAACAGTGGTGAGCACTGGATGTTAGCAAGAGTTCTTCAGGCTTTATTGGACATCAGGTGTTCTGTGTGCTCTGTGACGTGAATGAGGCATCTCGCTCTCCAGGGCCCATCTGGGCTGGGTACAGAATGCTGGCGTGATAGCTTTCCATTTCTTTCCACCTCTTGGTTTTTGTTTTTTTGTTTTTTTTTTCCAATGCTAGCTTCCAACTCACTATGTATCCAAGAACGACTCTGAACTCCTAATCCTCCGGCATTCCACCTCTCAGTGCCGGGATTACAGGTGTAGACGACCATGCCCGACTGGCCTTCACTTACAATTAATTACATTTAAAAAAAAAAAAAAACTGTGTGCAGATGCATGTTCCTTCACAATGCAGCAGGTGCGGAGGTTAGAGGACAATTCAAAAGGGCTGGCTCTCTCTCTCTGCCACACAGGTCCCAGGCTTGGCAGCAAGTGATTTACTCACGGAGCCATCTTGCCAGCCCCAGGCCTTCACTTTTTTTGCTTTGGTTGTGAGCCTCGCCTTTAACAGCTGAGTCATTTCTCCAGCCCTGGCCTTCACTTTTCCAACCAACCCCACCAATGTTCCTTTTACTTCGTGTCCATTCCCATCTGTACTGTGCAAATCCATCCCTTCTTCCAGGGGCATATTTTACTGCTCTTTTTCTACTTTCTCAGGCTGAAAGCTCAGTCCATTCATTTTTGAGTCATTATCACTTCTAATAAACAAAGCCCTCCCTCTGGGTTTCCTCCGAGTCCCTCTGCAGCAGCTTCTTACAGATTTTAATAGGTTTTGCTCCTGTCTGTGTGCATTTTTAAATAGTCTCTAATTTCCCTTTCAGATTCTTTTATCGCCTAAAAATTGTGTTTTTATTTGTGATACCAATTTCCAGGTGGAAATATTTCTAAAGCTTAGCTTCCACACTATCACAGTGCCTCGGGGTTCTGGGAGTCACAGGGCCCTGCCAAATAAGTCTGCTGGGCATGCATATATATAGCTGTGCACCACATCCCAGCATGCGTACACACGTGTGCCCCTGCCCAGGGCTTCTGCAGCATGCATGTGTAGAGTGAAGATGCTCCAGGCAGGTGCACACATGCCAGGAGCATCTTTAGTGCACACATAATGCACATGTACCTTCCAGATGCGTATCTGCACAGCTCAATGACTATGTGGAACTTTATCAGCCCTTTGGAATCCCTTGACATTCTCATTATGTTCCAAAGATGGTCAGCTTCTATAACTACTTCTTGTATGATGGGAGGAAAAAAATAAGCCCGGGATTTAAAGCATACAGAGTGTATAAAGTCAAGCTCTTTGTTATATTTGTGTGATCTGGGGTTGTTTTTGATGGTGTTTCCTTGAGCCAAGTTTTCCTCAATACCTCAGTAGCTCAGGCTGCACCATAACCGCCTCTTGCCTCAGCCTCTCAAGTGCTGCCACCAAGCCTGTGTCCCCAAACCCTCTTTGCCTTCTGGATTTGTCCCTTTTACTCAAAACAAAGGAATCCTGTTTTTCAGAATCCTGGGACCATGGCTGGGGAAAGGATGTCTCAGATGCTAACCAATGGGATGGTCAATGACCTTGCATACCCATGCTGAGAGCTGCCAATCATGCAGGAATCCTCCTCTCCTAGTCCCTCAGACTCAGCCTAGGAGATGCAGATCCCACTGAGGTCTTTCCCCTCCATGCTAAGAACTTTAACTAGATCTGCAGGGTAAATCCGATGCCAGGGCCTGTTTCCCCAGCAGCTGTGAGACTTGTGGGTAAGGAAGCCTCAGAGAGAGACACCAGAGTCCTGTGAGTGCAGGGCTGTGTGGCCCAATGGCCCCCTCTCTACTGCCACCTGGGCAGTTCCAAGCCTGACCAGAGTGGGGTCCAGGGGACATGACAGCTCCCGGATTACACTTCTCCCCTTCTCTAGGAAGGAAGGGGTTCTGGGCCTATCCAGACTGTCCTCTACCTGTTGGATAGGAATGTTTGGCATCCCACAATGATCTGCCTCAGTGAGCCTGGGAGAACCTGGTGTCCCTCTGCACATGGACAGTGCATCCTACTGACCAGCACACCCAGGTGGGCCAGCTCCAGCCTACTGTACACTGAAATTTCCTAGTCCAAGTCTCTTCCTTTGCTACAGTGCCATCCATGCCTGGATAACCACTGCCTGGATTTTTTTTCCAGCCATGTTCTGTCTTTCTAAGCATCATTGTCATATGGAGGCAGCTGCTCACTGGGCCTGTGCTTCTGTGTCAACTTTATCCACCTGCAAGCAGCCTTGCTACTGAGACAGGCCAGCCAGGGTTGACAGCTCCCTAAGGCTTCAGGGCACACAGCATCTCCTCTGACTCCGGGAGTCCCAAGAGCAGTGAACAACTGGGGGCAGAAGCCGAGAGACCACTTCTCAGCCCACTGTTCCCAGCTGTCACCAGAGACAGAGCCCTGCTCTGATTTTGTATGGAGTCCAACCTTGCCCACAGGGCCCTGCCCCCAGCTTACTGGAATCCCCAAAGCGACTGTGGTCCTTTTACAACCCTTCTGGGGGTCCTCACTGGCCCTGAGCCTCACCCCCGTGCCCAGCCACCTTCCTGAGTGCAAAGGCATGTATTGACTCAGGCAACCCAAGTGTTCCTAGGCAGATCTTCTTGACTTAAGCTGGTGGAGTGATGGATGTTGGTGAGAGGTGCTCATTCAAAGTGCCTTCAGAGAATTCCATGAGCTCCTAAGCCAAGGGCAGACCCCAAGTTCCCTCAACCTCTCAGCAACTGAAAGTATGTGCTACAAGCATCCCCAGGCTCAACCCCATTTCTCTGCTTTCTCTCTCTCTCACGTAAAAGTCAGAATAAGATGACAAATATGGCTATAAGACACCAGAATATACCCCAATATGACTTTAGGGGTCTAGGATATGCCCCCATACGGGTGCAGGACCAGGTATGGCCCATGAGTGCAAGGGATGGGGATATGTCCCCATATGACTGCAGGGAATCAAGATGTCTCTATGAGTACAGAGGGTGAGGATGTACCTTCCTATGACTGCATGAGATTAGAATATGCCTCAACTGTGCCTCTTCAGCATATTGGTTATTTTGAGCTGTTTTGATACACGACAGGCTCCTGGGAAGCTCGGAACAAGAGGAGTCTCTTTCTGTGGAAGGTTTCTGTGGACTTAAGAACTCTCTCTCTCTCTACACTTGGAAGGGACCAGATTTTTTTAGCTCCCCCCAGTGAATGTAGGTTCAACTTTGCACGCTGCCCTGCCTGGCCTCCCCACACCATTGATTTTGTTTGGGGGGGCATACTAATACTCCCTTCTCCAGCCTCTGTTCCCCTTTATTCCTGCTTTCTGCTGCTCATAATGGCCGGAAGTGCTTCTTGACTTTCTGGAGATGCTTTGGAGTCCCCTGGGATTTCTTGCTCGGGGTTATTCTAGCTGCATCCCCTACATGTTCCTGTCCCTCCTGGTTCCAGCCCAGTTCTGAGGTCTCTAGTTTTCTCTAATGGTTCCTGGGTCCAAACCTGCCTACAGTAAAGAGAAATCCCCAGTCCATTTCTGGCTCCAGTCCCGTCTGTGTCTCTAGGGGTGGCCACTCAGTCCCAGGGCTCTGGTATCCCCCTCTGCTCACCCTATCGACTCCTCCCATTTCTGGTACCATCTCGACCCCTCTGTGGCCAAACCACTAACACAACAGCTAGGCACATGGCCCCATTCTAGTCCTATCCCTACCTTCCCACGACCTGCCTCACTTGAGATATAATTCACTGTTTGGCAGTCACCAGTGGACTTACAAAGCAGCCACCTTGCCCCCCCCCCACACACACACACATACACACTGTCACTGCCTCAATCTCCCTCCTGCCCCTCACTCACACCTTTCACTCAGCTCCAGCTCTGTGGGTCTACTTGCTCTCAAGTGCCCCAGGGCCTTTGCACAGGAATCCTTGAATGAGCATCATATGCAGACTGCCAAGAGAGGTATTCTCTCACGTACAAGTTTGTATTAAGTGTGCTGTCTCAGGGGCTTCCCTGGCCACCCCGATAAAATAGCAGTCTCCTTACAGCTATACCACCCCCTCTGCTGAGCCTGTACACTCTGGACATGTTTCACAGTGGTTTACTAGAGCTCCAACTTGGAAGCAAAAATGCTCCAGAACCCTCTCCTGGGTTCTGACAGGTGCTGCATGCCATCATCAGGGTTCTCCTTGGACAGCCCCTCCTAGCCTGGTGGGGCATCTGCCCAGGCAGGCATAAGGTAGAGTCCTAATGAGGCTCTTTCTTGTGTGTGTGTGAGTGTGTGTGTGTGTATTTCTATGTGTACTCATTTCACATCTGTGTGTTACCTGTGTTTATATGCATAAATGTTTATACGTGTCTGTGTGTTACCTGTGTTTATATGCATAAATGTGTTTATATGCACATATGTTTATATGTGTCTGTGTGAGAGGGTATGTCTCTGTGCACCCGTGTGTCTGTGTGTCACTGTTTTTCCTTGTGTTTCTCCACGTGTGTCATCTGTGAGCATCTACGCATTAAATTCCTCCTCAGCTCAGAGTAGCTGGGGCACGGTCTGTCATGCCTTCCTCTTCAGGAGAACTGTGCCTTCAGAGACCTTTTCTGCAGGAGTCACCTTGGCCTTCCTGGGGCCTCTGGGTGGAGCCATGAGAGAGAGCTACATCTCCTCTGAGACCCTCCAAGAAGTGCATGCATCCTGGGGAGAGGAAGGGCCGGGAGTAACTAAAGAGACGCCTGTTAGCAGACAGCAACAGGTGTTGCTGCAAAAAAAGAGGCCAGGCCCCCTGCAGACACTCACTCTTACACCCTGCTTCCCTGTGTAAGAGCCCTAGAGCCAGGAATTCCCCCAGGGAGCCACACAGCTGTAGTGAATGGAGTGTCCAGGACACCAGGAGAGCCCCAGGGAAGCCCTCACACTGACGCCCCCATTCCTCAGTTCCAGCAGCTGGTGCCTCTGCCCTGAGGGCATTCGTCTATCCCCAGAGGTCCTAGGCTGAGGCGCTTCCTCCCTACTCCCAACCTCAGGACCACCACCTCCTTGGCCATTCTAGAATCGGTCTGCACACAAACTCATTGTCTGTGTGAGTGGGAGGAGGGATGGACGCAGAGTGCTCAGTTTCCTTGGTGTAAGCCATACCTTTCTGGGGGTGCCCCACCCACGGCTCTCTTGGGTTTCCCCACGTAGTCCAACACAGGCATCAGCTCCTGTTACAAGGAGTATGGAACGCCACCCTTTCTAACGGCCTAGGAGGCACCTTTGCTGACCAGCTGGCTGGCTGTGTGACCCTCTTCTTCTCTAACAAGCTAGTGGGCATCTACTGGATGTCAGCTACCACAGACTCACCGTTGAATCCTCAGAAATAACATATGCGGTGCACTCTATTCACAGAGAACTCAGACTCACCGGAGAGTATTAGAGGGCCTGGGAGCACAGCCAGGAGAGCATGACAAAGAGGGTCTCCCTAGCGCACAGGCTCCGCCCCTCGGTCCCTTACAGAGGCAGCTGGGTTGGGCTGCTGTGGAAATCTGCAGGTGCTTAAAGCCCGGAGGTCTGCTCAGCCTGTGGATGTGTGTGTGACCCTTTCCCGCTTACCTTCCCCGAATTTTAGGCGGAAATCCCCATGGATTTCTATTTCCTACTAGGGGTTGGGGATCCAGAAGTCCCGTGGCGACAGATGAGGCCACGTGGTGGAAGCAGATCTCCCCCTAATTGCACCCCGATTTAGCATCCCAGAGGGCAGGCAGCGAGACGCGCCCCGCCCACCGCCCGCGCATCCGAGCCTCTCCGCCAGGCCGGGCGCGGCGCTGCCAGGGTTAAGGCGCAGGCGTGTCCCCTGGGGTGGGGTGGGCCCGGCAGCCTTGCCGCGATTCTGGCGTCCCCTCGGATTGGGGCCCAACGCGCTCCCCCGCCGTTTTCTCCGCCGCGTGGCAACGTCGCCCCTTCGTCCTCCACTTAGCGGGCTGCGGGGACCGAGGTGCCAGGACACCGCCCGGAGGGGAGCTCGTCCGGCCGCGCAGACGCCCCGCGGGCTCCGGGGAGGGACTTGGCC
>CABHPQ010152017.1:4346-43417 GCA_902168405.1 Peromyscus aztecus
TGTGTGTGTGTGTGTGTGTGTGTGTGTGTGTGTGTGTAAGGAACCTAAACAATATCTCCCCACAAATCCAGCCCTACAGAAAGTACTAGAAGGAAAACTCCAACCCAAGGACATTAAATACCCCCATGAAAACACATGCAATAGGTAATGTCGCAACAGCAAAATCCAAAGAAGGGAAGCACACACACAAATGTCACCATCACCACCACCAACAATAACAACAAGAAAATAGCAGGGATTAACAATTACTGTTCATTGATATCTCTCAGTATCAATGGCCTTGATTCCCCAATAAAAAAGACACAGATTTTGGTAATCTTTTTGCTGCATAACTGAAAAACAGTCATTCTGACAAAGATGCTGCCTACAGAATGGGAAACAAATTTCAACAACTCCACATCCGATATAGTTCTAATATCAAAAATATATTTATGAAACTAAATAATTAAAAAACAAATAATACAATTAAAAATAGGAAACAATTAAAAATGGGGTACAGATCCGCAAGAGAATTCTCAATAAAGAAAAGACAAATTGTTGACAAACACTAAAATGTTCACCATTATTAGCCATCAGGGAAATGAAAATCACAACTATCTTAAGATTCGATTTTACGACTGCAATGCTAAGATCAATAAAAAGTGACAGCTCATGCTGGCAATGATGTAGAGCAAGAAGAACACTTCTCCACTGCTGGTTGGAGTGCAAAGTTGTGTAGCCACTATGGAAATCAGTATGGCAGTTTCTCACAAAATTGTGAAGAAAAGATGTCAACAAATTTAATTTACAAATACAAAAGTTAAAGTTCATTGTTTACACATGCTAGATTTCTGAAGACAACTTGCTGGAGTTGGTTCCCTCTTTCCTCCCCGTGGGACCTAGGGATCAAACAGTTTGTCAGGCTTGTGGGCAAGCACCGTTAACCCACTGAGCCTTCTCTCCAACACTTACGTGTTTATCTTTGGTTAGTTTTAGTGAAGGTTTGTATAGGTGGTCACAGCTGCAACCATGAATACATAGAAGCTGTGATGATATACATAATAAGATCTGAGAAAATATGCAGTTTTTTATTGACTATCATCTGTGATTCACATACTGTCCTATGAACTGAAGGTTAAAAATCAAACTATAAGACATGCTTTATCAATTATAAATTTTCTATACCTTATAAAACAAAAAAGTGAGAATAAAATCACGAACAATACCTTTTCTAACACTGGTTTCCAAACTATGGCTTCTTTTATATATAGGGAAATCTTGAGAAAGTAAAGATGGATTACATCACACTTTGCAAGAATGAACACTTAGGAAGGTGAGGCTGGTTCTAAGATATGAAATAAACAGAGCTTGGCACTGAAGGGAGCAGAGGCCGAGTTGTCCATTGTAATTGATTATAATGACTCATCTTTACCTGTGAAGATCAAAATCAAAAAGTTAGCAATTCACATTTCTCATAGTCTCTTGAGTAATACATAGTCTTCTAAGAAAACAGGTGGAGGCAACACAATATTCTGTTTTCCAGAACATAGTCTGATTGTGATCTTCTCTCTAACAATACTTTATGAAGGACTATATATCACCAATCTGAAATAAATGGATATCTAATTTGTATAATAGGGAACATGAAGGATATGTTAATTACTGGATTTAATAATGATGTTACTAAATTCATAAATACTTAGCTATAATGCTGTATCTTTAATATTTTTTATAATTTTATACATATAACTACAATTAAATGCCATGAAAAACTGATGGTATATAAAACTTAGTGAAAAATTATTAGATCCAAAGAATCTTGAACAGTGCTTGACTCATGAAACCCAAATAATTCCTGTTTAATTTTCTTCCATCATTATTAACTCTCAAACATGGCATTATTAGTTATGTGGAGTGAAGCAATATGTTGGGAAAATGGAGAAAAGTATAATGAAAGAAAATTTATCTTTTGTTTGATAATTGCAAATATCAGAAAAATACTTTTTTCAATTGTAACATTATTTCTATTTCTTTATTTTTGATGTGAGATAGTATTTTGTTATTTAAAATAGACTGTCTTTTTATACAATATATTCTGATCAAAATTTCCCCTCTCCCAACTCCCCAAATCCTCCCCACTTTTCCATCCACCCAAATCCATCCTCTTTCTTTCTCTCTATCTTCAGCCATGTAAAAATAATAAACAAAATAAAAACAAGCCAGAGCAAGACAAAACAAACACACAAACAGAAGAAAAAAAGCCAGAGAAGAAAGATGGCTTAGCTCACAATCAGGAAAGTATTTATGTGCTAAAAAATCATTAGGTAATTATAGTAAAGAGTCACTAAAGCCAATATTTTTTGTCAAGGAAACATAACATTTATATGAATTAATCTATTAATAAGTTAAATATATAATCATTCTTAACAACATTTTCAAAAACTAAATGGATGGACTTAAGGTAACCCAGTCAGTTTTAAGATAAAAGACATTTAACTCATAATCTAGATGCTGAAACTCCAAGAAATTCCCATTCTTTTTCTTTAAGGCAATTTTAAAATTTGAATATATTTAGATCATATTTTCCCCCTCACCCAAGTTTGTCCAGATCCTCTCCTACTCTCTACCTCTACCTGCCCAACAAGTTTTCTCAAAAAAAAAATGCCTCATATCTATCTTTTCCAGTAGAGACATATTGAGTTATTGGTTAAAAGTCAGCACAGGTCTTCTCTAGGAGGAGGAACAAGACTCCTTTCTTAACTGTGGAAGGGCTGCTGAGGAGAGTGAGCCCACCTCTGACACTGCCTAGAGGACCAAAAGTCTAGATGTCCAGAGACCTAGGATAGAATCAAATGCGATTGGGTAAGAAAAAGAAAAAAATTCAATGTATTGATGCCTAATGATATTCTGTTATACCTACAGATTGGTGACTACCCTAATTGTCGTCAGAGAGCCTTTATCCTGTAACGGATAGAAACAGGTACAAAGACCCACAGCCAAGCATTGGGCTGACCTTGGGGAATCCTGCTGAAGAGAGGGAGGAAGGATTGTATGAGCCAGGGGAGGGTCAAGGACATCACAAGGGAATCCACAGAAACAGCTAACCTGGTCTCATAGGAGCTCACAGAGACTGAACTGACAACCAGGGATCCTGCATGGGAAAAGCCTATGTCCACTACATATGGGTGACAGTTGTGTAGCTTGGTCTACCTTTGGAACTCCTATCAGTGGGTTCAGGTGCTGTCCCTTATGTTTTGGCTGGCTTTTTGGAATCTATTCCTCATACTGGGTTGCTTTAATACAAGGGGAGGAGCTTAGTCCTACAGCAACTTGATATGGCATGGTTTGTTGATACTCATGGGAGACTCGCCCCCTTCTAAACAGAAACAAAGGAGGCATGGATTGGGGTGGGTGGATGTCTGAGGGAAGATGGGGGAAGGGGATGAAAGAATGGAGGAGAAACTGTGGTAAGAATGTAAATAAATTAATAAATTAAAATGAAAAAAAGGAAAAAAGAGAGCAAGCCATAATGAGCAAACCAGTAAGCAGCATCTCTCCATTACCTTTCCATTAGCTGCTGCCATCTAATATGCACAGGTCAGTTAGATGGTATTGCATGATTTTTCTAAGGGGACATAAAAGTAATATCTATCCACATTAAATAGACTATAAAGTCAAAAATACAGCAAGTCAATATTCCAGCAAGTACAGCTTTACAAAATATGTGTTATTTTATTACAGTTACTTATAGGACCAAAATTCAACAGCCCTGTTCATCAAGTTTCTAACTTGCATGGCTCTAGGCAGCATTGTTGCAAACCTAAATGCCACTGTAGGCTCGAGCATCTTAAGATAGTTATAAAGTTTAACCAGAGAGAATTTGTATGGTTTTGTGTGTGTTGGCTGTGATCTTAATCAGGGGTTTCACTGCTCTTGGGAAACCCTGTAGTCATGAGAAGGATGAACTCTTTTCACATAGGCTGGCAGAGAGCACACCTAAGGGACCAATTACTGTAAGATGGAGTCTAATTCTGTGACTTTTAATACAGTTCCTCATGCTGTGGTGACCCCCCAACCATAAAATTATTTTCATTGCTACTTCATAACAGTAAATTTGCTACTGTTATGAATCACAATATAAATATCTAACATGCAAAATTTTAAAATGCAAACTCGGTGAAAGGGTTGTCCAACCAACAAAGGGGTTGCAACCCACAGGTTGAGAACCTTTGATTTAGAAGCTTCATCCCACCTTAACCTCTTCTTCTATCTGTTGCTTTCAACCCCTCTCCTTTGTCTTGTTTCTAGAACCCCTGATGGAATGGTGTATTATCATTTACTCCTAAATAGAGTAGAATATTGAATATTAGAACAATAACAAAGGCCACAGCAATGTGTACTTTGAATTAGAATGATATGGAAACTCATTGAGACAATGTGGCCTCAATTACCAGATAAAAGTCTAGTATATTAATCATCACAACAATCTACATGACCTAGATAATGAAAATCTTCCTTTAACATGTTTAAACTATTTGTTGTATTGGTTTTGTTATCTGGGCTAAAAGCACAGCACCTAGTATCAATAACCCCTAGCTAGCATTCATGGGAAATTTTCAATATTTATAAAGACAATCTTTTGTATGTCACTTTCTTCTTTTGTGCTATATCCTGATTTAGCATGGATATGCTTCCATGTATATATTTTAATGTCTTGGCTATAAAACTGATCAGAAACTTAAGTTAAATGAAAATGAACACATCCAACACCTCCTGCCTTGACCACCAGCAGGACTAGGGTGTACATGAAACACACCAATCTCCAGAAAAAAGTAAGAATTAAGTAATATACGGTTTTCAGAATTGGCATGCAAAGTTTTAGAGGTATTGCAAGGCCAGAAAAGTCAACTGAGTATGAATGTAATTGTCTGGTTATTTGGCATATACAAGCACAGGTGCTTTCCACATAACCATCCTCTAACTATGGTTGGGTAGTAGGCTCCATGTCTGTAATAGGCACTCTGTTTCCTAGTTGATTTAGTTTATGTTACCAGATTTGGGGGAACAGCCTGTGCACCAATAAGATAAGTTCTGCCACATGTCCATAACAATCCAATTAAAGGAGACAAGATAATAATAAAAAGCAGAAAAAGAATATTTATTCAATAGATCCACAATGGGAAGAGTGATAATGAGACCCAGTGACCCCTAAAGTCCTCTTCTGGGTCCTAAAATGAGGTTGAAGTCTAAATATAAGCTAATAAATAAGCATAACTGAACAGTCGGGCTAAGATGCATTCACTTGTCCATCAATGTCTTAGTTCCAAATCCCTCCTACAAGGTCATCTAATGTTGACAATTCATTTACCAACCAAACCAGAAACACTGCAACAATGCATTGTGTGGTTCCTCCAAAGGTGAGCACTTTTATATGTTTTTGAAATTATAATATAATTATATAATTCCTCCCCCTCCTCTTTCTTTCCTCTTATTCCTCCCATGTATCCCCTAGCTCTCTCAAAAAAATGCACAGCGTCTACCCTAGACAAAAATCTATAGGCAACTCAAAGAATGCTGTGAGCAGGAGAAACAGTCTTCCCCAGGGAACAGCACACTGATTGGTTATCAAATACTACATGGTCAGTCCTGAAAACTTACATACAAGTAACATACAGACTGATCAAAGTCTTATCTGCAGTCTGAGGGAGAAGGACATGAAAGAAACAACACATTAAAATATATATTCAAATAGGTCTCCCAACTAAATATACTGATATGGGTATAATGCGATGTTTGCATTTACTAAAATTTCAGTTTGTTAAGTCTGTGAGGTCTATGAAATGGAAGTGATCAGAAAATATAGTGAAAGGCAAATATGACCTCATGGGTCAGGACACCAGGCACTCTGAATTTCTCCCATCTTTATAGTTAGTCTTTAAGGACCTACACTCTTGGGATCTTAGTGAAATTAACATTTACTGTCTAATGAGAAGCTTTGGATATTAAACTGTCATGGATCTGGAGACTATAGGTGTCAGTCCTGAAATCTTCTCTTAAAAGCACTGAAAAGTCAGGAAAGAATAGTCTCATCTTCGTCTAGAGATCGTCCTTTCTTCCAGGAGCTCCTGATTCTGGGCTGTATGAACAAGGAGTGAGCACTGTTTTCTTTCACAATTTGTGGGATGCTGAAGATCATTCTTCATCAAGCCATCCAAGTAATACATAGTGCTGTATTTAATGATTTGACATTTGGTCAAGTTTTTTATAACAGATCTGTCTCAGGGATTTAGTGAGTAAATTGTACATGAAATACTTAGAGAGACAGGTGTCCTTTGAGGACCCTGTCATTTTTTGATACATTGTCATTTTCAGTGTGACAAATATTCAGCTTTCTGTTATTCTGCTAGCTATCTACTACCTCTCAAAATCATAAAAGCTTTAAAAAGTAGTACAAGCACATATAATCTTAGTACAGATATTGGGAGATTGGAGGCAGATACAGTAAATGCACCCATAAAGTCCTGGTCCAGATATCCTGCTGTGCTGCATCATAAAAACAGCAAACAGACTTTATCTCAAGGATTTAAAAGCAAAAACCGACACCGGAAGCTTTCCTCTGCTTTTAACAAATGTATCATGCCTTGCACATGAAATGCCTTCCCTAGGTTCAGGGGCTTAAAAATTTGCTTTCTAGCTGGTGGCAGTGTTTAGGAATATTTAAAACCTTTAGGTGGTGAAGGAAGTGAATCAATGGGGTGGACATTGCAATTTTATAGCCAAGACCTACTTTCATCTGTATCCCACCTGGTGAACACACTGGGCTCCTATGGAGTTACAAACAATGATCACACAGATGGCCCTGGTTAAACTCAGTGGGTCACAAAACAACAGATAAAGACATGAACATGGAACAGGGGCAGAGAGGGAAGCAGGTGGGTGGGTGGGTGACAGGATGGGAGGGAGATACAGTGGGGTGAGAGCAATCACAATGCATCATATAGATGAACAAAACTGTCAAAGAACAAATTTTATTAACAAAAGAAGAAATATGAAATACTATTATGACATCTGTTAAAATTTTGACTATTCATTCTCATCAACACAACTGACATTCAGTAAAATAGCAGTGATTGACATTTTATTTTTACCCTGGTGTACTGTGATGCTGATATTTCTTATTTAGAATATTTAATTAGATTTTAATTTTGTCCCATTTTCCCTCAAAGATTGACAAGCAACATGGAGCCCCAAAACATAACATTTGTGTTACAATTCCTTCTTCTGGGATTTACAGATGACCCAGCACTTCAGTCTCTCATCTTCAGCCTCTTCTTGTTCATCTACTTGGTCACCATCCTGGGAAACCTCCTCATAATTCTGGGTATAAGCTTTGAGTCCCACCTCCACACCCCCATGTACTTCTTCCTCTCCAACCTGTCCTTTAATGATATCAGTTTCAGCACAGCCACAGTCATCAAGATGCTGGTGAACATCCAAGCAAATGATCAGAGCATCACCTATGCAGGTTGCCTCACACAGCTCTTCTTTGCACTTGTTTTTGCATACTTTGAAAATTTCCTCCTTACAGTGATGGCCTATGACCGCTACGTAGCTATTTGTCACCCCTTGAGGTATACTATCATTATGAATCCTAAGTTATGTGTTCTGCTCTCACTGATATCTCTGTTCATTAGTATTATGGATTCCCTCATGCACACTCTGATGGTGCAGCAGCTTTCCTTCTGCACAGATCTGGAAATCCCCCACTTCTTCTGTGAACTTGATCAGGTCATCAAGCTCTCCTGTTCTGACACCCTCATTGATAACATTGTGCTCTTTGTTGCAACTTGTGTATTTGGTGGTGTTCCTCTTTGTGGAATCATTTATTCTTATTATCACATTGTGTCTACAGTCTTGAGAATAGCATCACTGGAGGGAAAGTACAAAGCCTTTTCTACCTGTGGGACACACTTGTCAGTGGTTTCCTTGTTTTATGGGGCTGGTTCTATGGTATATATCAGCTCTGCAATGAGTGCCTCACCAAGAAAATCTGCAGTGGCTTCAGTGATGTACTCTGTACTTCCTCAAATGATGAACCCATTTATCTACAGTTTAAGGAACAAGGACATGAAAGTTGCCATAAGAAATCTTTTAAGTAGAATCAGGTCACTTGAATAATGCGTCCTTTGTTTAGAGCTTGCATGCCTAGATTTAGTCAAAATGACTAGTTTCTAGTAAAGTACAATATCTGAGACTTCTGTTACTATACTTTTTAAAATCATGCTTCAACAAATTGAGCATATTTGTTTTAATTTGTCCTCAATCCTGGATTTTCTATGTGTCAATATCTGTGAAACTTAAAACAAGGTTTTACTTCTTTAAGAACATTTTCATTCTTCAGGTTTTGAAGAGCATGATGCAAAGAAAAAAATCTCCAAATTAGCCCATTTTATTCTTGAATATTCTCAGAAAATGTAAAGATTTAGAAATAGTAATGTGTAAATTGTTTTCAAAACAGTGTCCTCACACATATAGAACAGCATCTGGACCAGTAGATAGCTCAGTGTACAAAAACACTTTCCTCCAAGTCTAGGACCTCATTTCAATACCCGGAACCCACATGGTGGAAGAAAAAGACTGAATTCTGCAAGATTCTCTCTAAGATCCACATGCACATTATGATTGTGTATGTGCCAAATACATACATATGTGCATTCATATAGGTACACAAAAGTAAATACAAACATAAAATAAAATTATTTTAAATGTTTATCTTGGCCATTATGACTCAAAGTACTCCTGATTTTCATTTTCCTGATGACTAAGGATGTGGAATATTTTTAAATTTTCTTAGCTATTTGTGTTTCACATTTTGAAAATTCTCTACTTAGTCCTGCACTCCATTTTTAATGGGTTAGTTCTTTTCTTGATGTCCAGTTTTTTGTAATTATTTATATGCTTTAGATACTAAATCTCTATTGGATGTGTAATTGGCAAAGATCAAACCACCATAGTCCTATCCTAGTTTCCTTTTATATTCCCATAATACTGTATTCCGTTTTTCTTCTTAGAAGATCCTCTTTTTCCCCTCCCCACCGCCATCGCCTCATTAGGTATCTAACTTTTGTGGTTATTCTGATTGTAGTATACCTAATCAAAATTTAAAAGCTAACATCCACATAAAGAAAAATTGTGGCAAGATTGTTTTGGTGGGTTGCCTTACTCAGGATCATTTTTTGTAGCTCCATCCATTTACCCGTCATTTTCATAATTTCATTTTTCTTAACATATGGATGATATCCCATTGTATATATGTACCATATTTTCATTATCTATTCACCAGTTGTTGGGCATTTGGGCTGTTTCAAATGCCTCCTTATTGTGAATAGACTAGCAATGAGCAAGATGAGCAAGTATCTCTGTATTATCGTTTAGAGAACTTTAGGTATATGCTCAACAATTCCTAGCTTCCCGAGGAAACTCTACTCTGACTTCCATAGAGACTGCATCAGTTTGCACTCCCACTAGCAACAAATTTGTGTTCCTATTTTCCTGCATCTCGCCAGCATATTTTATTGATCTTGGCCATTCTGACTGGGGAAAGCAAAATCTCAAAGTAGTTTAAACTTGTGTACCCCAGGTGGCTAAGGATGTTGAATAACTCTTTTTGTATATTTCAGTCATCTATTATTCATCTTTTAAGAACTCTGCTTAGTTCTCAACCCAAATTTTAATTGGGTTACTTCTTTTCTTGGTAATCAGTTTATTTCTTTATATATTCTAGATAATAGCCCTTTATGAGATGTATAAATGGTAAAGATCTTTTCTCAATTGGTAGGATGCTACTTTATCTAAATTATGCTGTGATTTGCTGTATAGAAGTTATTTTTAGACTCATGATTTTACATTAATTACTTGTTGCCCTTTGTGTCCTTTCTATCAGCATCCTGTTCAGGAAGCCCCTCCCTGTGCCTATGAGGTTAAGACTATCCTCCACTTTCTCTTCCACCAGATTCATTGTATATGATCAGGTTGAGGACCATGATCCATTTGCAGTTGAGTTTTGTACAGAGTAATAAATATGAATCTATTTTCTAGATCACATGCAGTGATCTAGTTTGAACAACATTGTTTGTTGAAATGCTATTTTTCTCAAGTATGTATATTTTACTTCTTCATCAAAAATCAAGCATTTATAGATGTGTAGAATTACATCTGGGTGTTAAATTCTATTCCATTAATCAATGTATCTGGTTTTGTGCCAATATCATAAGTTTTATTACCATAGCTCTGTAAAACAACTTAAAATTGTAGAGACTGATACCTCCAGCAATTCTTTTATTATTCAGGATTGTTTTAACTATTCTGGGTTTTGTGTGTATGTTTCCATATAAAATTGAATTTATTTCAATTTGTGTAAAGAATTCTTTTTGAATTTTGATGTGGCTTCCATTTATTCCTTAAATTGATTTTGGTAGGATGGTGATTTTACAATATTAATTTTACAATACATGTTCATGAGATCTTCCCCCCTTCTGGTGGTTTCTTTGTCTTCTTTCTTAAATATCTTAACACTTTATTGTGAAAACCTTTCCTTTGCTATGTTAGAGTTATTCCAAGATATTATATGGGACTTTTGTGAAAGTTGCTGGCTCCCTCATTTCTTTCTTAGTCTGTCTACCACTTGTATCTAAGAAAGCTACTGATTTTTGTGTCTTAAATTTTTATCCTGCTTTTTTGTTGACAGTGTTTGTCAGCTAGAGATGTTGCTTGGTGGAGTCTTTAGGGTCTTTTGTATATAAAATCATATCACACCACCTACAAATAAAGATATTTGGCTTCTTCCTTTTCTTGTTTGTATCCCCTTGATCTCCTTCACATTTTTCAGTGTTCTAGTTAAAACTTCCAATATAATATTGAGTAGGTACTGGGAGAGTGAAAATCCTTGTTTTGTTCCTGATTTTAGTGAAAATGTTTTGGGTTTCTCTCTGTTTATCTTGATGTTGTCTGTGTGCTTATTGTAATTTCCCTTTATTATGTTTAGTTATAGCTGTTTCAGCCTTAGACTCTCCAGGACTTTTATCATCAAGTAATGTTGTATTTTTCTCAAAAGACAGTTTGTATCTAATAAGAAAATGATGGAGGGTTCATATTTCAGTCTATTTATATGGTATATTATGTTTATTGATTTGCCTAGATTGAAACATTCCTGCATCACTGGGATGAAGGCAACTTAATCATGGTGGATAATCTTTTCAATGTGTTCTTGAGTTTTGTTTGCAAGCATTGTATTGAGAATTTTTAAATCTATATTCAGAAGGAATATTTGTCTATAATTTTTGTAGGGTGGTCTTGATATCAGAGTAATGGTGATTTCTTAAAAAGAATTAGGAACTGGCACTTGAGTTTCTTTTGTGGAATAATTTGAGGAACATTGTCACTGGTTCTTTATTTAAAAACTCTTAAAATTTTGTGGTACCCTTTAAATGGAGAGAAACCCAAAGAAATTTCACTAAAATCAGGAGCAAGACAATGTTGTCCACTCTCTCGAAAACTATTCAATAAAGTACTTTACATCTTAGCTAGAGGAATAAGACAATTGAAGGAGATCAGGGGGATCTAAATTAGAAAGGAAGAAGCCAAAGTATCATTATTTGCATATGATAGTATTCATACATGAACCTTTAAATTCTACCAGGAAAATCCTAACGCTGATGAACACTTTCAGTAAAGTAGATGGATACAAAATTAATTCAGAAAAATCAGTATCCCTACTATGTACAATGACAAATGGACTGAGAAAGAAATCAGGGAAATAACAAACTTTACAATAGCCTCAAATAATATAAATTATTTTGGGGTAATTCTAACCAAGCAAGTGAAAGACTTGTATAATAAAAACTTCAAGTCTTTGAAGAAAGAAATTGAAGCTATCAGAAGATGGCAATATCTCCCATGCTCATGTTTTGGTAGGCTCAGCATAGTAAAAATGACTATCCTACCAAAAGCAATCTACAGATTCAATGCAATATCCATCAAAATTCCAGCACAATTTTTCACAGACCTTGAAGGGACAATATTCAATTTCATATGGAAAAACAAATTAACCCAGTATAGCTAAAAAAAAATAACTTCTGGAGATATCTCCATCCCTGATTTCATGCTGCACTACAGAACTATAGTAATAAAAGCCACATGGTATTGGCATAAGAGCAGACATGTTGATCAATGAAATCAAACCAAATACCTAGACATAAATCCACACATGTATGGACAACCTATTTTTGATAAAGAAACTAGAAAGACATAATGGAAAAAATAAAACATCATCTACAAATGGTTCAACTGGATGTTGGCGTGTAGAAGAATGCAAATAGATCCATACCTATCACCCTGTACAAAATTGAAGTCCAGGTGGATCAAAGACATCAGCATGAAACCAGATACACTGAACCTAATAGAAGAGAAAACTGGGAATAGCCTTGAACAAAATAAGCATGAAATATAAAAAAGGTGAAAAGTATACAGGAAAAGACCAGAAAAGAAAACTGCCACAGAGTATCATAGTTAAAATATGAAATATATATAATCAAGAAATAGTATTGAAAGCTGATTTAGAAAACAAAGCAAAACACACACACACACACACACACACACACACACACACACACACACATACACACACCAAAAAAAAGATGCAAGTCACTGGTAAAGGAAAATCCATCAGAATAAGAGCTGAAAGAGTCTAGATTAAAACATTCAATGTCATAAAAGACTGTGATGACCAGCCCAGACTAATATACACTGTAAAACTATCTACAAAAATTGAAGGGGAAAGAAAAGCTTCCAACATCATAAACAGATTAAAATGAACTTTTAACCCTAACCAAGAAGTTATCTCCAATTGACATCAGCTTGCAAAGAAAAAAATTAATTTTCTGCAATGGAGTCTCACTGGATATATCAATCACACTTAATAGTTGGCCACATGCCCAGCACTATATGGTCAACACAAATGAACTCAGTGGTATTTTATAGACATTTTGTCTTCTGTTGCATTGTTTGGGCAGTCTTTGGCTTACTGGTCTTTTGCTTACATATTACGGTTTCAAATTTTGTGTTTTTATTGTTTTCATTTTTATGTGTTTGTGAGGATCTCTAGGAGAGGAGGGCATATTTCTTGTATTTTTTATTTTTAAATTCTAATTTTGTTTTGTTTGTTTGCCTGTTTGTTTTTTTTAAATTTTATTTATTTTATTTTATTTTACAATACCATTCAGTTCTACATATCAGACATGGATTCCCTTGTTCTCCCCCCTCCCGCCACCCTCCCCTTCCCCCCAGTCCACCCCTCATTCCCACCTCCTCCAGGGCAAAGCCTCCCCGCCCAGGACTGAGATCAACCTGGTAGACTCAGTCCAGGCAGGGCCAGTCCCCTCCTCCCGGGCTGAGGCAAGTGACCCTGCATAAGCCCCAGGTTTCAAACAGCCAACTCATGCAATGAGCACAGGACCCAGTCCCACTGCCTGGATGCCTCCCAAACAGTTCAAGCCCATCAACTGTCTCACCCATTCAGAGGGCCTGATCCAGTTGGGGGCCCCTCTGCCATTGGTTCATAGTTCATGTGTTTCCATTCATTTGGCTTTTTGTCCCTGTGCTTTATCCAACCTTGGTCTCAACAATTCTCGCTCATATAGACCCTTCTCTTTCTTGCTAATTGGACTCCTGGAGCTCCGCCTGGGGCCTAGCCATGGATCTCTGCTTCCAGATCCCTCAGTCATTGGATGGGGTTTCTAGCATGACAATTAGGGTGTTTGGCCATCCCATCACCAGAGTGGATCAGCTACTCTGAACCTGCTAGAAGAGAAAGCAGGAAGCAGTCTTGAACGCATTGGCATAGGAGATCACTTCCTAAATATAACACCAGTAGCACAGACACGGAGAGAATCAATCAATCAATGGAACCTCCCGAAACTGAGAAGTTTTTGCAGAGCAAAGGATATGGTCCACAAGGCAAAGCGACAACCTACAGAATGGGAAAAGGTCTTCACCAACCCCACATCTGACAGAGGACTGATATCCAGAATATATAAGGAACTCAAGAAATTAGACATCAAAATGCCCAACAGTCCAATTAAGAAATGGGCAATAGAACTAAACAGAGAATTAACATCTTGTAACCAACCATCACAAATAATGACAAAATCCATTATTCTTTAAACGACTAAAAACTCATACTTGAGAAAAATCCTATGAATGTAAACAACGAGGTATAGCTTTTTCACAACAGGGTATACTCTTCTAGTACATAAAAGAACACATGCTAGAAAGAAATCCTATGAATGTTATTAATGTCATAAAGCCTAGTAATAATATTGGGTAACCTTATATCTGTAAAATTTCTAGTGTGTAATTGGTCTCTTAAAGCCTTTGAATATAACAGTAGACTTTGGAGATCTGGAAGATCTCTTACTAAAAAGAATCTGAATATATATGAATTGGTATGATTTTTAGCCAACATAACGTTTGAGGTTGGATGTGGCTTGTTCTGTTTCTCTGATCTTTTCAGTGTTCACCCCAATACCTGGCTCTGTGTTTGTTTTTACTAATGAGACCTTTTGAGACTTTTCTATATGTGGTGCCCAACTTATTGGGTACAAATTCATGTTAAAGCTGCTTTCCTATGGCCTTGCAGGCCCCAGCTCAGGCCTGAGCTGCATGTGGCTGTTTGTGGTGGTGCATGATGGTAGGATTTGCTGATGGAGGCAGAAGCAAGAAGGTTCAAAGTTTGAGGAAAGCCAGGAAGGCTTATTGAGAAGAAGCTGTGGCTTGGCCAGTCTATAAATTGTACTGGTGGGACCATGGAGGTCTTTGCTTCAAGTTGCCAGATGCTTCTCACCATGTTGGTGGTAATGTCAATACTGATACTGGAGACAGAGTTTAATAATGCTTATTCAGTGAACAATTGCCATGTCCATCGTGCTACAAGAAAGCATCAGCAAAGGTCAGGTTGGAGAAGTCTGGTAAGGCAAGTCGAGGGGAGAAATTGCTGTGAAGATATTCTCTTCTAAGAAATAACATTTGTTGTTCTGAGAGACAGACATTTATCAGACTGTGATTGCTCCAAACCACAGAGAAGGCAAAAAAATATTTCTGCAGGGAACCGTGACCATGCCTAACAGCAACTTTGAAATCTTCAAAAGGAAGACAGGACCCCACAACGATGATTCCACATGGACTATGATAAAGGCATTAAGCGGATTAGCACCATTGAAGGAAATACTTTGGACTACAAACTGCTCAGAACAATTTTGAGATGGCTAGCTGATTTGATCCAGCTTAACAGACTACTTGAATTCCCATTATGCAGAGAGTGGACAAATGACACAGTACTTGAAAATGAACCCAAAGTTTTTCCTTTCAAGAATCCATAAAGTATCTTCACCCTTGGACAGTAGGAAATACTTTTAACAACAACACCCACATTCCCAAAAGGTGGGGTCAGTGGTTTTATAGTCTCCTGTTTGTTTTTTTAAAGAGAGAAAAAGTGAGGGTTTGGAGTTCAGTGAGTGGGGAGGTGGAGAGGACTTGGGAGGATTGGGGGAGGAGGACATTTTTTCAATAAAGCACACACTCATGTATGAAAGAGAGAACATGAAAGTGGAGCAAAATGTGTTGGAGAGAACTGGGAAGAGGGAGTAGGCGCACAGGTAAGATCAATGCATTGTATCTATGCATTAAAATGTCGAAGAATAAAATAAAATACATAAAATACAAAATATTTTATTAAATATAAGATATGTTTAATATCTTATAAATATAATTTTAATTATACAAATATTATATTTATAATAAAGTATACAAATAATATATACTTATACTATTTAAAGTATATCATATATTTATAATATTTAAAGTATATAAATATAGAACAAATATAAAAAAAAACAATTTCAAATAAAAAGTAAGGCTCTGAAAGGTCAAGAACATGAATGACCATGCCAAAACAAATTATATCCAGCAAATCAAACATAAAAAAATTCAGAAAGCCATATTCAAACTGAAAAGAAGAATGATAGCAGTAGAGGATCTGTGGAAAGAAATAAAAAACATAATTATCAAAGAAAAAGTATTGCCAAGCAGTAGTGGTGCATGTCTTTGATCCCAGCACTCAGGAGGCAGAGGCAAGAGGATCTCTGTGAGTTTGAGACCAGCCTGGTCTACAAATCAAGTTCCAGGACAGCCAGAGCTGTTACACAGAGAGTACTTGTCTTAGGAAAAAAAAAAGGAATGATCTACTGCAGTATGTTTCCACATCATCCCCCAAATGCCCTCTAATTCAAGTTGTCTCTCTCCATACTCTCTCCCTTCATTCCTCCCCCCAACCAACCTGACCCCTCCTGTTTCCATTCCCACCCATAGCCAGTCCACTCTCAAAATCTATCCCATTTTCCCTTCCCAAGGAGATCCATGTGTCCCCCTTAAAGCCTGCCTTGTTACTTAGCCTTTCTGTGTCTGTGGATTGTAGCATGATTATCATTTACTTAACAGCCAATATCAAATTATAAATGAGTACATACCATGTTTGTCTTTTTTGTTACCTGACTCAGGATGATTTTTAGTGACTTCTAGGATTCTATAAGGGTGAATGCAGTGAGAACTCCTAGTAATGTAGGATTTGAAGCCTGAACCAGACATCCTCTGTAACCAGGCAAAGCTTCCAGTGGTGGGACTGGGACACCAGCCCAGCCACAAAACTGTCAAGCTACCACCGGTCCTGCCTGCAAGATGTGCTGGGATAATGTTGGCTCAGAGCCTGTGGGAGTGGCCAACCAATTACTGGTCTAATGTGAGGCTCATGCCATGAAAGGGAGCCCATGCCTGACACTGCCTGGATGACCCAGATCCAGAGGCTGAATAGCCCAGAGACATATAATAGAAAAAAAATCAACAAAATCATTCTTAATGATATTTTGCTATACTCATAGGTTGGTACCTAGTCCAGTTGTCATCAGAGAGGCTTCCACTAGCAATTGATGGGAGCAGATGCAGAGACCCACAGCCAAACATTAGGCAGATAGCCCAGATTGGAGATCTCCATCTGGTCCCTCCTCTTTATTGTTTGGGGAACCGCACGGAAAAGAAGGAGGAAGAAGTGTAGGAGCTAGAGGGATCGAGGACACTAGAAAAACACTGCCCACAGACATCAACTAAGTAGGGCTCATAGGGACTCACAGAGAATGAAGTAACAAACACTGAGCTCACATGGGTCTGCACTAGTCCTCTGTATATTTGTTATAGTTGTTAACATGTTGTTTTTGTAGGACTCCTAATTCTTAACAGCAGAAGTGGGGAGGATATCTCTGACTCTTTCATTTGCACATAGGATGCTTTTCCTCCTACTGGGTTGCCTCACACAGCCTTGATATGAGAGTTTGTGCCCAGTCTTTTTGTAACTTGTTATGCCATATTTGATTGATATTCCTGGGAGGCCTTTTTTCTGAAGGAAAGGGAGAAGGACTGGATCTGGGGGAGAGTAAAGGTGGAGGGTGGCCTGAGTGAAATGGCTGAAGGAGAAACTGTGGCCACAATGTATTGAAAATAAAATGAAACAAGACGACTAAGTACAAAAATTAAACAGAACATTACAATATACTAAAAAAAATAGTATCACTGAGAACACAGACCACAACATGGAAAATGAACAACATAATGACCACAGTTAACACATACATTCAATAATAACTTTAAATATTAAGGAACTAAATTCTCCGATCAACAGATACAGGCTTATGGAATAGATGAAGAAATAACATCCACCTATCTATAGTCTACAAGAAATACATCTTCATTTTAATGATAGGTGCCACCTTGGAGTATAAAGGTTAACAAAATATTCCCACTAAATGGGACCAGGATCAAGCAGGGATTACTATCCTAGTAATATGGTAAAGTAGACTTCAAAAGAAAATTAATCAGAAGAGATAGAGACATCTCATCCTAATCAAGAAAATAATTAACCTAGAAAATATTACTGTCCTAAACATATATGCACCAAACTCTAAAGCAACCAATTTTATTAAAATGAACTGCTGGATTTAAGACAGATTAATATCAATCAATTAATAGTAGGTGATTTCAAAACCCCATTTACTCTAATAGACATGTAATCTGGAATAAATAGTGAGACATCAGAATTAATAAGCAACATATATCAAATGGACTTAATAGATATCTAGAGAATATAACGTTCAAGTATCAAAGAATATTCATTATACCTACCAACACATGAAAAGTTTTCTAAAACAGGCTATATCTTAAGAAACAAAACAAATCTCTAAATCAGCAGGATCAATGCAGTATTAACTCACAGAGACTGAGGCACCACACACAGGGCATACATGTTTCTTTACCTGCTAGGCTCCTAGGGCTGAAAGAAGAAGTGGACATATGCTCCCATCCCTAACCCAGAAGCATTTCCAATTGATAGCCACATGCAAATGCAAATTCAGTTTCCTCCAAGGAGTTTCACAGAAGAAACAAACTATTCTTAGGGTAGGCCCCAAGCCCAGCAGTAGATGGCCAAGAGAAAATGAATTTGCTGATATCTTTAAAGGTTCCTTGTCTCATAATATCATGTCAGATTTTCTTTTAAATCTTTTTTTAAATTTTATTTTATTTGTATATATTTGCTGTGGGATGTCCTTATGTATGCTGTGAATGTGTTGCTCTCATTGGTTGATAATAATAATTAATAATAATAATAATAATAATAATAATAATAATAGTTTTGGCCAATAGCAAGACAAGATAAGGTTAGGCGGTAAAATCAAACTGAGGAAGGACATGAAGAAGTGCAGAGTTGGGGCAGACACCAGCCAGCCACTGAGGAAGGAAGACACGTAGAAAATGAGGTAGCAAGCCATGAACCACATGTCAAAGTATAGATAAGAATTATGGGTTAATTTAAATGTAAGAGCTAGGTAGTTATAACCCTAAGCCATCAGCTAAACATTAATAATTGATATAAGCCCTGGTTGGAACTGGTGGAAGGGAAAGTACCATCTGTTTACATATTTTTTTCACTTTTTTACCCTACAGGTCCTTTGCATACGTATTATAACTTCTGGCTTTGTATTTTTATGGGATTCCTGAGTGTGCAAATGAGTGAATCTCTGCATCTATACCTGCTTTATGTGCCTTTTCTTAGGCTCTTTTTTCCTTCTACATTTTTATTGTCCTATTCTGATGTGTTAGCTTTTGTTTTATCCTATTTCAGTTTACTTTGTTTTGTTATTATCCCTTACAATAATAATACTAATTAAAAATAATAAATAATGACAAGGCTATAGACCAACAACTGTTCTCAGACAGTGCTTACAGAAGTATAGGCTGATAGAAGCACTTTGGAAAAGTATTTTGCAGTGTCTGCTAAAATCAAACATATGCATTACCCATGGTACAGAAATTCACTCACAGGTACTTTCCCAGTAGAAAAACACACATATATTCAAAATCAGCAAGAAATGTAAAAGAATTGTCTCATAGCTTCAGAATAGAAATTACCCCAAGTTCCCATAACACTGCAATAGGTAAAGTGCAGTGTATTCTTGTAGTGACACTACACAGCAAAGAAAATTAAAAATCAATTACCACAATGTGAATACCACAGATAGCACTAAGGAAATCAAAACATAGCATCACTGGATGAATCAACTTAGATATGTATTAAAACAGGCAATTTGGTTCATGTTTTTAAGAAATAGTATAAGATGGTAGGTAGTGTGTGAACATCATTAAACACATCAGTGTTGGGATCACAGCTGATGTAGAGAGGGATGGATGCAGAAATGACAGGAGCTCTGTCTTGACCAGCACAGATATAAGATATAAGATATAGATATAAGAAAAGCACAGACGCCAAGACTCTACAGTGTACCATCTATTACAATCTGCCTTCTGGTGTAATCACTCACCACTCACAACAATAAGGAACCAGCAATTTCTAGGGTAGATAGTTTTTTGGTTAAAACAAACAGAAGAAATCTGATTTGAGGCTTGTGAGATGGCTCAGTGGGTAAAGGGACTTTCAACCAAGCCTGGAGATATGAGTTAATCCCCAGAACCCATATGTTGGAAGGATGGAAGCAATTAATGCATATTGTCTTCTGACATTCACATTGCAGCATCATGTGCCCACAAATATGCACACAATAATTAAATAATAAATGTAATTTTAATCTAACAAAAATATTCAAAATGTAAACAAATAAGTGAATGAAGCAACTAAAAAAGTTAGAAAAACAAGAACAAATCAAATACAAATCCAGTCAACAAAAAAAGTAATAAAAATCAGAGTAGAAATCAATGAAATTAAAACTAAAAGAACAAAAGTTAACAAATCTAACAGCTACATATTTGAGAAGATAAACAAGAAAAGAAGACCCTGGACCAATTAAGCAAAAGAAAGAGAATGCCCAAATTAACAGAATTCAAAATGATCAGGGGAACACGACAATAGATACCAAAGAATTTCAAAATATTATAAGAGAATACTATAAAACCTGCACCCTAGTAAGAAAGAAAACAAAGAAACCAATGATTTCTGAATTCAGCCAAACTACCAGCTTACCAAGAAGAAGTTCTCAATCTAAACAGATGCACAACCAATGAGGAGATTGAAATAGTAATTAAAAGATATCCAGCTAAAACTTAAAAAGTTCAGGGCCAGATGAATTCACAGCAGAATCCAGCCAGGATATCAAAGATTTATAGCCAATCCTTCTTCAACTGTTCTTGTAAACAGAAACAGAAGGAATGCTCCAAAACTCCTTCAACAAAGCCAGAATCACTCGAGTGCCAAAACCAGCTGAAGATAAATCAAAAATAGAAAACTACAGCCCAATATCACTGATAAATGTAAGACTAAAAAATATTCAGTAAAATGCTTGTGAACAGAATAAAGGCACATATAAAAACAGATCCATCTCTTGTATGGTTGGCGAGGGGGCGGGGCTCACGGACTCTGGACTGACAGCTGGGGAGCCTGCATGGACCGAACTAGGCCCTCTGAATGTGAGCGACAGTTGAGTGGCTTCATCTGTTTGTGGTGCCCCTGGCAATGGGACCAGGACATATCCCGGGTACAAGAACTGATTTTTTAGAACCCATTCCCTATGGTGGAATGCCTTACTCAACCTTGATGCAGGGCAAGGGGCTTAGTATGCCAGCCTGTGTTGACTACCCGAGAGAGGCCTTACCCACAATGAAGAGTGAATGTGGGGGGAGGATGAGGGAGGTGAAGGGAGGATGGGAGAAGTGAAGGGAATGGGAACAGTGGTTGGTATGTAAAATAAAATAAATTTAAATTAAAAAAGACATCTAAAAAAATATGACCCAACATGATCAAGTTTGTTTATTCCTGAAATATAAGAATGATTCAACTTATGTAAGTAATGTATAGAAATATAATATAATACGTTTGTAGCCTGAGTACACGTGAAAGGAGAATGGCAACAGCTCCACGACGTGTCTTTGGCTAGGGCAGGTAGGTTACAACCACAAGCCCACTGGGAACTGCCGCGGACTGCGTCTCAGTAGGGCCACCAGACCGAGGGAGAACGGGGTGAAGGTGCTCAGGATAATTGGGATTCGGCGATGACAGACAGACACAGACACCAGAGTATGCTGTGAAACTGCTGCAATTTTACTGAACATCAGGCTGAGATTTTATACAATGTTAACAAGGAACTAAGCCCAGGAGCAAAAGGAGAGCAATAGACGCAATCTTTTGTGGTCACACAATGTGGTTTTCAGAATGATTAATCTTTTCAGACAGAGACATGCTGTGGCCTGAACCCAAGAGCCAGGCCACGTACTCAATAACTGGTAATCCATTTCTAGTAATTTATTAAAGACAGTTACAAAGTCCTCGCCAAGAGCCTTAGCCCACCTCTTTAGTACAGGAGCCATACCCCCAATATAGCTGACCTTGTCTGCCTATCATATGTACACCATACCTTTCTGCTTCCAGCCAGCCTTTCCATAAAAGGCAACTGATTCCACAATTTTCCCCCCCCCCCCCCCCCCGATTTACCCACCGATTCCCTTCATAGTCATAAGCCCCTGTAAAAGGGAGTGGATCTAAGTAATTCCTACTTCTGGGATTCTAACGGGGGGTGTCCACCATTTCCCATTAATACGGTATTGAATGTACTTCCCAACCATTCTTGTGGGAGTTGCCAGTTTTCCTAAGTTCTCTTTCTTGTGAGTTTGAATGAGCTGAGTGAGGGTTACCTAACAATCTTTCTACTTTTACATTTTCTTCCTTAGAATCTGTGGGAACCTGAACCATTAGCTCTTTCTGTTCTAATCCATCCATGAGTACCCCCACTGAAGTAGGGATTTTTTGTGCTATCTGCCCAAGGGCTTGAATCATTGGGGGCAGTGCGGGTGTAACAGTTGAGGAGTTATCAGGTACGTCAAGTAAGGGTCTGTGGAGTCCAGGCACAGGGAGGCTGTTATTGTCAGGAAAGAGGAAAGAAGCAGGAGTCTTGCCAACTGTCCATGGAAGGCTGGTCTTTAGGGAACAATGTACCCAGGAACCATTGCTCGGGCTGATTGCCAGGGGACCGCCTGGGGCCTAACCTTGAGAGACACATGCCCCCTTCCTCGTGAGACCACCAGATCGGCATTTGTCACACGGGCAACACCATCGCAGGTGTGGCAGGGAACCATTATGGCAAGTGAGTGCAGTTGGGAAATGGGAGAGAGAGAAATGCAAAATGGTTCATGGGTTGGGGAGAAAAGCAAATCTAAAGAGACAAGGGTGGTGAGAGGAACAGGCTGATGTGAATGCCTGCTTGTCATCCGAGTCCAAGGTGATCTCTGGGTCTGGGCTGTTGCCAAGGACCAAGTTGTGGTCTGAAGCATTGACACAGCTGAGCAGGCCTATGGTGATGTCTGTGGCTCTTTTTGCCACTAAGGACCATGAAGAGGCCTGTAGTATGGGCCAACACCTGAAGCCATGTTGACATTTGATGGTCAGGCTGCCCCTGGGGCCATACGAAACTGGATGACTTCTACTGCCACCCAGGGCCATAGAATAGTCTGGATCCAAACTGCAGTCATGGTCCATGTCTGGTTCCATTGCCTACCGCAGACAGAGTCTGTGTTGATATCTGTGACTCCTGTCACCATTGAGGTGGAGCAGATGCCTAGGGTTTGGGTTGCCACCTGGGGACATGTTGGCATTAAGAGGCCACACTGACTGCCACTAAGGCCATGCCTATCTGGGTGACCTGTGATGCCAATTAAGGCCACAATGATATGTGGGCCCCGGGCCTGGGCTGCTACCAAGGACCATGTCTGGATCCATGGTCCTGCCACAGCCTGAGTCTGTGTTGATGTCTGTGGCCAGTGTTGCCACCAAAGGCTGTAGAGATAGCCGGGATCTGAGCGACCACCTGTAGCCTTGTTGGTGTCCAAAGGCCGTGCCGCTGCTGAACCCATACAGACCTGGGTGAAATGTGCTGCTACCAGAGCCATGGCATTGTCCAGACCTGGGCTGCCACCAAGGCCCATGTCTGGGTCCATGGCTTTGTGATAGCTCCTGTTACCACTGAAGACAGGGAGGATAAGGATGAACAGAGTTGGCCCCACCCATCACTGACTGTGGCACTATGGAGAACTGGTCCTGAATCTTGCCTGAGCATCACAGTAGAGCTGTCCCCTTTGGTGGGAGCACCGGTAAACCATCCCTGAAGGTATGAGAGTGGGACAGCTAGCCCCACTGTCTGCCATGCTGTGGCAAGAGCGATACCACCCTCACCTCTCATCCCTTGCCACCTACTGCAGGTGAGAAAACATGGTCCCAGGGTCACAAGAGTGGGAGAGCTGATCTCGCCCCTCATCAGCCACAGCTCTTGGGAGAGCAGAACCTGCACCTCACCTTGGTAGCACAGCAGGGCTTACCCCTATTGATGGGGGTTAGGCTGGAGTGGCATGGGTGATCTGGCCCAGAGAACATGCATGGGAGATTTGGCCCCACCTCTCATCTACCATACAGTGTAGTGGGTGAAGAGGGAATACTTACACACACACACACACACACACACACACACACACACACACACACGCCCCTCATCGCCTCTGCTGGGTGGGAGAGCTGGCCCTGAAGTCCTGAGAGTGGGAGGGCTGACACTGGCCTTCAGTGGCTGCAACATTTGGGAGAGCAAGCCCTGCACATCACTGGGGAGCACACCAGAGCCGACCCTGTTGGCGGGGGTGCAGGTGAGTCAGCCCTAGGAGTATAAGACCAGGAGAACTGATCCAGCCCCCGCCCCCCACCCTGTTATGCCCCCTACTGCAATCCGAAAAGAGGGCCTTAAAACTTGCTTGGGCAAAATAGTAGAGCTGGTCCTGGCTTTGTGGCTGCGGGTGAACCAGACCCAAAGGCCTGAGAGCAGGAGAACTGTCCGGGCTTCTTACTGCAGGCTGCATTGGGTGAGTTAGCCGAGGCAGTGCTGGAGAGTTCACCTGGGAAATAATCATGAAGTAAAGCTGGCAGGCTGACCAACCCAGCTATCAACCGGGTCTATGAGTTAGCCCACCTCAACATCCACCTCATCTATGAACTGCTGGAACATGGAAGGGGACAAACCTTCAGATTCAAAACTGTAGGATCTCCACAACACAGGACAACAGGGTATCCACCAAGGAGTCCCAGTGAGATCGCATTATCAATAGCATAGCAGAAGCCAGAGGCCTCGAACCAGACCAATGACTCATAGCAATGTACACTTACGAGTAAAGATATATGGACTGAAGGGTAAACCATGTGACTCGCCAGGCCACACTACAGCTTCCACAAAGGGATTCTTTTCCTTTTGTGGGTTTTTTTTTTTTTTGGTTTTTGTTTGTTTGTTTGGCTTGGATTTTCATTTTTCTTCTAAATCTTGTTTTGTTTTAGGAGGGTTGCAAGAGCAGAGGGTGGATACAAGGGGACAGGGAGATAAGTGAGAAGGATGATGTGAAATCCACAAAGAATCAATTAAAGTGAAAAATATATAATAAACCACATAAACGGACTTGAGGACCAAAATCACATGATCATTACACAAATTCTGACATCCCTTCATGATAAAAGTCCTAGAGAGTGTAGGACTAGAAGGAACATACCTAAACATAATAAATAAGAGCTGTTTATGAGAAACTCAAGACAACAGTGTCATAAATAGAGAAAAGCTTGCGGCAATCCTACTGAGATCAGCAGTGACATGGTGATGTCCACTATCCTCACTCCCTTTCTATAATGTGCTCAAAGTACTAGCTGAAGCAGAGACATAAAGAAGTAAACTGAAGTGATAAAAATGGTAAAGAAAGATTTCAAAATATCTTTAATGGCAGATGATAGGATATTATCCATCAGCTACTCCAAGAATCCTACCTGAAAACTTCTAACAATGATAAAGAAATTTGGCGACATGGCAAGATACAGAATCAACATGCACAAATCAATAACTTATCTTAGACAACCAACAAACACACAGAGAATATGATTGTAGACACATCGTATTCATAACAGCCTCAAAGAAAATAAAATATCTAGGAATAAACCTAACCAAGGAAGTAAAGAACTTCTACAACAAAAACCTTAAATATCTGAAGGAAGACATAGAGAAAAGCATAAGAAAATGGAAAGATACTTCATATTCATATATTGGCAGAATTAACCTTGCAAAAATGACCATTTTACCAAAAGCTATGTATGGATTCAATGCAATGATGATTATATCAAAATCCTCATCTCATTCTCCATAGAAATTGAAAAAAAAACTATCCTAAATTCATCCACTTAATTTTTGACAAATATGTCAAAAACAACCTGGAGAAAAGAGTTCCTTTTTAACAGATAGTAAAGGGTAAAGCAAATGTCTATACAAAGGAGAATGAAATTAGACCTGTGTCTATCAGGTTTCACAAAAACTAACTCCAACTGAACCACAAACTAAATTCAAAACCTGAAATGTGGAAAATGCTAGAAGAAAACAAAGGCAGAGCACTGCATGACATAGGCATAGGAAATGTCTTTTTGACTAGGATTTCATTTGTGCAAGAGTGAAGTCTGACAGTTGAAAAGTGGGACTCCATAAAACTAAAAATATTCTGCATAGATAAAGAAACAGTCATTAGGGTGAAGAAAAAGCTCCTAGAATGGGAGAGACTCTTTTCTGCCATCTGACAGAGTATTCATATCTAGAATATATAAAGAATTAAAAACACAGAACTGATAAAAACAAATGGCCTATTCGAAAAAAAATGGGCCTAGTACCTGAATAGTGAGTTCTGAAAAGAAGAAAAATGGCTTAAAAATATTCTCAAATAGTGTTCATTGACACTAGCATTTAGGGGGATACAAATCAAAACAACATTAAGATTTCTTCTTAGGGAGGGGTTTGGGGGAGGTGGGGCTTGTGGGTTACAGGGTCTGGTGGGGGATGAAGGATGACCCCACCTTAGACTACTAGCAATAGTTGAGAGGGTGCCTGAACTGGTCTATTCCGGTAACCAGATTAGTGAATACCCTAACTGTCATCATAGAGCCTTCATCCAATTACTGATGGAAGCAGATGCAGAGATCCATGGCCAGGAGCCAGGCTGAGCTCCAGGAGTCCAATTGATGAGAGAGAGGAGAGATTCTATGAGCAAGGGACATTGAGATCATGATGGGAAAATGTACAGAGACAAGCAGCTGCACTAGTGGAAACGCATGAACTGTGGACCAATAGCTATGGAGCCCCCCATGAGACTCGACTAGGCCCTCTGGAATGGGAGACAGTTGTTTAGCTTGAACTGTTTTGGGGGCCCCAGGTAGGGTGATCGGGATCTGTCCCTGGTGCATGAGTGGGCTTTTTGGAGCCTAGTGCCTAAGATGTGACACTTTGCACAGTCTTGGTGCAGGGAGGAGGGGCTTGGACCTGGCTTAACTGAATGTACCAGGTTCTGCTGACTCCACATGGGAGACCTTGACTTGGAGGAGGAGGGAATAGGGGGTGGGTTGTGGGGCAAGACTGGGGGGGGGAGAGGGAGGGGGGATCTGTCATTGGTATGTAAAATGAATAGACAATTTCTAAATAATAATTTATAAAATGATTTCTTCTTACCCAAGTCAGGATGGCAAAGATCAACAAAACAACCAAAAACAAATGCTGGAGGGTATTGGAGGAAAAGTGAACCTTCACTGTCGGTGAGATTATAAACTGGTGCAACCACTATAGAAATCAAAGAAAATTCTCAAAAAATAAAAATTAATCTACCATATAAAGTCTCTCACATATGCTCGAAGGACTTGACATCCTACTCTACAGATGCTTATTCAGACATGTTCATTGCTGTTCTGTTCACAGTAGCTAATTAAATGCAAACTAATTAAATGCCATTCAACCAATTAATGGATAACAAAAATGTGGTAAAAGTACACTATAGTATACTATTCAGTTGTGAAGTAAAATGAAATCTTGAACACTGTAAGTATATGGATTGAACAAGGAAAAATCATATTGAGTGAGGTAATAAAAACACAGAAGGATAAAATTTGCATGTGCTCTGTTACCAGTCTCCTAGCTCCACATTTTCAGATGTGAATACATATTGCCCTGAGTAACTGAAGAAAAAAAAAGGGGACCATTACTAAGATGGAGTTGGTTGAGAACAATAAAGAGAAATAACATGGTACAAGGAATCTGTTCGGGGAAATGTGAAGTGCTGGTTTTTAGCAATGAGGATGGCGGTAAATACAAAAGACGGGAGGTACATAAAGTTGAATAGCAGGACACAAGTGATCTGATAGGCTAAATGTGAAAAGGGGGCTCTCTAGCGAGTGGCGAGGGAGGTAAAAACAAAAGGTGAGGAGGGTAAAATAAAAATAAGGAATTATACTATTAACTACTTTCCTAAAAACTGTAATATATGTAATTCTGTTTGGATAGTTTTGTTTCTTTTTCTTTTTCTTTCTTCCTTTCTTTCTCTGTTTCTTTCTTTTTTTCTTTTTGTCTATTTTGTTTTTTTTTTTTTTTTAAGACAGGGTTTCTCTGTGTAGCCCTGGCTGTCCTGGAACTAGGTGTGTAGACCAGGCTGGCCTCAGACTCACAGAGCTCTACCTGCCTCTACCTCTCAAGTTCTGGTATTAAAGTTGTGAGCCTCCACAGCATGGCTTTTGTTTCTTTTTTGATTATTTATGAGTTTGTAATTTAAATGCATTTCACCCTTCCCTTTCCCTCCTCCAAACTCTCTCAAATATCCTTCCATATTCTCCTCTATATTCATGTCCTCTTTTTCATCAGTGGTTATTGCATGCACATATGTACTTGTATATACATATGTATTCTCAAATATAATCTATTGAGTCTGTAAAATGTTACTTGTGTGAATGTTTTCAGAGTTGATCATTTGGCACTGGACAATCAATTGTGTTCTTTCCTGGGCATGGCCACCCCTCCTATCCCAGCTTTACTTAGTTGTAGCTCTTTGCATAGGGTTTAGGCCTTATTGACTTTCCCCCATGTATTTTAGCATGATCATTGGTGTCCCCTTTGTTCAAATTAAGTTTGGGTTGTCACACTGGTGCGATTTAATGGGGATAGTTTCTGATGTTACCAAACCTCACAGTAGGGAACATGTATAGTTTTAAAGAATTTTTCTCATCTGGTCTGACACTACTTCTTCCAAGAGCCAAGACACCTGATAAAAATCCCAATCCCAGGCATGAAAAGCCTTCTTTTAAGTTGTTGGGCAGATCTGTCTAAAAGACTCCCAAAATGTATAAACCTATTGCTTTTGCCTTCAGTTGCTCCCCAGAGGTGAAAGTTAAGTCTCTGTTTCAGTAGTCACCAAGGAGTTCAGACATAGGACTTAGAGGGCCCTGAGCTGGAAATGATCTGAATGCCTGGTTGTTTAGGACTAGCTTTCAAAGTACCAGAAAGCACCATGCAAGCTTTCAAAGTAAGTAGGTGACCCAAAGTCCTATCAAGCTATGAGGCATGTGAACCACAACAGCAAACAAAATGGCAGGATATCTCTTAGGGCACAATTGTGGCTTGAATACCTGCTGGTGGTAACCAGCAGATCTAATGGGATTTAAAACCTGTTCAACAAGAAGGAAGCCATGCCTAGTAAAGGAAACCTATCCAACTTCCTAGGGCTATCAACAAATAAAAATGCAGAGTTGTGGGATCCAGGCACAGCGGATACATCTACAAAACACCCCCATACCTAAGGCTCAGGGCACACTGTGGAAGAGCAAGTAGAATGATTGTAAGAGCAAGATCAAAGATTTTGCCGTGAGACTGTGTCTGCCAGCAATAGAAGCTACACCCATAGTTTAACTAACAAGACAGTCCAAATGTGAGCTGAAAAGGAAAAACCCCAGTAGACATGCCAAAGTTGGTGGGGAAAAGCCCACGAGGCCTCAGTCCTTCACAGAGAACTACAAGCAAACTGGGGAATGCTTAGAGTGTGCAAAAATGTCCACCCCCAGGAAGGGACTACCAATTGGTTACCCAATTCCAAAGGACCAGCCTTGAAAGCATACATACAAGTAACATTATATGGACTGAACATGTTGTATTTTGAAATGCATGTATACATAAAAATAATACAGGTATACATATGCAGTAACAATTGATGAAAACAATTTCATGTCCTCTTTTATGTTTCTTTCTTTTAGTGCTCACCCAGTCTAACTTGTATTTCCTGTTTATTCATGTACATAGGCCATCCCCTAGACCATGGTGGACCTATCAGGACACACTTTTAAATAAAACTAACTCTTCCTCCTTCAGAAGCCATAGACTATCAGTTGTGCCTCAGCCAGGGATGAGGACTACGATTCACTATCCCAGATAGAATGTTGACTAGGTTTGTTTTATGCATTTCTTCACATATCCTTCTGCGTCCTCTTATGAATTACTTTATCTATAAGATTGAGAACCTGTTGAAAAATTGTTAGAATGTGTACAATATATTTCCTGGAGACAAGGTCCCCTGCCAGGGGCCAACACTGATGATGACCAGGTTCCAGAGAGAAGGCAAGGAGTAGGCAAGGGAGGACTGAGTCAGGCTAATCCTATAGCCTGGCTAATTAGCAGTCAGCGTGCTTCTTTTTTATTTTTGTTATTCATTTTACATACCAACTGCAGATCCCCCTCTCATCCCTCCTCCTGCTCTCCCTACTGCTTCCCATCCCCCGATCCACCCCTCATTCCCTCTTCCAAAAGGATAAGTTCTCCCATAGGGTGACAGCTAAGCCTGGTACATTCAGTTGAGGCAGGACCAAGACCCTCCCCACTGCATCAAGGGTGAGCAAAGTGTCCAACCATAGATAATGGGATCCAGAAAGCCAGCTCATGTACCAAAGATAGATCCTGATCACACTGCCAGGAGCCCCTCAAACAGACCCAGCTACACGTCTCTCTCCTGTATGCAGAGTGCTTCTTTATTTATACAGAATTTAGTAAGCAGGAGATTCATGTTGTTCCAAAACATAGATCATATCATTTTAGTTTTTGGACACCTGTTTCACTTCCTCTTGTATATATTTTAGTCATCATGGATAAACCATGACAAAACAGAGTTACCTTTTACAATAATTTTTACTCATCAATCCCATAACTCAATTTTTAGGAAGTTCTTGTGGTTTCAAGGACACTAGACAGAAAATCTCCAAGTCATCCCAGGCAGTTTGCCATGTCCCAAGAAGTGTATTATTAGTTCCTAAATGGTCAGAGTGCTCAAGGAAAACCCTTAGGCCAAAGGAGTTTTCCTGGTGCTGCTGCAGTTATTATTCTTTTTCTAGCATAATATAATGTTTCCATTTTATATCTTTATAGAATTCATTATGTGCCTAATCCTGGTATTCTTTTATTCCTTGGTTACATGACATCATAGTGGCTCTGCACAAGCTTACTGTTCTAAGAAAAGAAGGTCTTGATACCTCAAATTTTTATCATTTTTCTACATCATTCTTTGCCCATCAATATAAGTCCCTGTGTAGGACAGAGGTAATTCCAGCTTATCCAACTTTGTTGCTGTATATGCCGTGCAATCTCCTGAGTGTGTATTAGGAAGAGACTTGTAATCTGATCTGCTTATTACAACTTGAGTTTCATGTTTCCTTTTATCTTATAGTTCCAGTCTGATTTCTTAAAATTATAAAGCAGAATTATTTTTCATATAGATAGGGGTCCTTTGACTTTGCATGTGGAAGGGAAACCATTGCAGTCTATACCAAATGATATTACAAATCATAGTCTAAGCCATTTGTAAAGCAGGGCAGCTGAAAATATGGTATTTGTTTCAGAGGGTGCCATCATATTTTTATTCATATATCTAAAATAAGGTCTATAGATATAGGAGACACTTGCTGTCTGCCTAAGAAATGATCCTTTTATTTGTATTGCTTTTGTTTTTGAAACAGGGTCTCAAGTAGTACAGATTAGCTTAGAACTCCCTATGTGGCTAAGATAAACTTGAATTTCTGATGACACACACTAAGTGCTGGAATCAGAAGCAGGCACTACAACACCTGCCTTATGAAGTGCTGCAATTCAAAGCCAAGTCCTTGTGCACAATACATTAGCACTCTGACAACCAAGTTTCATCCATATCCCTAGAAAGTGGGGTATAGATTATGCCTTTATAAAAACAATTATGTACTTAAAATTTTTTTTGGCATCTTGACACAAGCTAGGGACATCTGAAAAGAATGAATCTCAATTCTCGAATTGCTCCCATCAGATTGGTCTGTGGGAATGTCCAGGGGCATATACTCTTGACTGCTAATTGATAAAGGAATGAGTAGCCTACTGTGGGTGATGACACCCCCAGGCAGGTAATACTCTGTTGAATAAGAATGATAACTAAATATGAGCCCAAGAGCAAATCGGTAACAGTGTTCTTTGTTGTCTCTGCTCCAGCTCCTGCCTTGAGTTCCTGCCTTGGATTCTCTATATTTTGGACTGTAACTGGTGGGCTTAATAATCCAATTTCTTCTCTAGTAGTTATGGTTAGTTTTTCTTTTTTAAATCATAGCAACAGAACTCATACTAGAACAGACATTGGTATCAAGATTAGGGTTTTGCTCTGACCATATTGTTTTTGTGGGGAGGACTGGAGAAGGACTTGGTAGCTTTGGGCTAGAAAGGAGCGTTGAGTTCTTAAAGTTTAATGATTTACTATGAGATTTTTGAATGATATGGATGTTGACAGAGGTCAGATCTGATCACAGAAGCCTAGAAAGCAAAGACTCTTTCAGGGTAGGTTATGTTATATTTTGGATTAAAAATCCATGGATGTGAAACTTTGCTTTACTGGAATAATCAATGCTGCTTATCTGGGGTTGTAGAGCAGAATATGATTAATAAAAGGCCAGCATCACTGAGGCAAAAATCTAGGAAATATTCCCTCAGGATAAGAACCCAGAAGCTGGGATCTGGGGAGACAAGGCTGCATCTCCAGCGGCAGCCAAATTTGGTAATATGCAAGATTTTCCTATATGGTATAGAGTTTGAAGGCATGAAGGAATTATAGAAAACAGCTTAGGCTTGTTATCATGTGACAGGTTCAGAGTACTCTGGAGGAGCTTCCACAAGTGGCGTTTCGTAAAGGAGCAGACTCAGTTGCAGTGGAAAAACCAGGATTGAAGAGTCATGGAGACAAAGAGAAGGTTATTACCCCAAGACCAGGTTAAAGTTCCTGGAGAGAGGCTAAAAAGCCACTCACGTGGGTGCAGCCTAAGTTTCAGTGGAGAGCCTGGGATATTGGGGATGGCGGGGCTACAGGATGACCTTCAAGGATAGTAGCAGGTGTGGAATGAGGCCAGCCTGAGTCAAGGAGAAAATTTGTATGTGCTGCAGGTAGGAAAATCAGAAAGGTCGGGCTACCCAGGTCCTTTGCAGTTCAGAAGATGATGGGTGACTTCTAGATGTCAGACACTGAGTTATTTACACTGATGGTGGTATTTTATTTGTTTTGTTTTGTTCTTTTGTTTGCAATTATATCCTGGTTCTTCTCTCTTGGTATAAAAATCTATGGCATTTGTTTAGAATTTTGCAAGAATCCACAATGAAAAGATTTCAGGTTATTTTTAAAATACATTCAGTTTTTAGGTGCTGGAATTTTAAGAACTATGAGATTTTTAAAGTGACACTATATTTTTTTCTTTTTCTTTTCATGAAATATATTCTGGTTTTCCCTCTCCAACTCCTCCCAGATCCTCCATGCCTCCTCTCCCATCCAAATTCCTACCCTTTTGTTCTCTTGTTAGAAAACAAACAGGCTTCTAAACAATACCAATAAAATAAGATGAAACAAAACAAATAAACCAGAACAGGAAAAAAACAACCATCAGAAGGAAAAGAGTCCAAGAAAAAGCAAAAGAAACGCACATAGACATAGAGACAAACATGTTTGCTCACACAGAAATCCCATAAAAATACAAAACCAGAAAACGTAACATATAAACAAAAGATTTATAAGATTAAAAACCTCTCCTGAAAAATCATTATGAGACAAAGAACCTCCAAAAATACTCCAGAGTTTGTTTAGTGATGCACATCTACTGACAAACTTGGGGCCTGCCCTTTAGAGTGGTTTGTCTCTCGGGTGAAAATCACTTGGAGAAAGCTAAGATTTCATTTGTAAATCATTATCAACAAGAGATAGCTTCTGGGTTATAAATTGGGGCTTGTGTCCACTTGTACTCTCAGTGCTGGGACCTCGTCTGGCCCAGACCCATGTGGACACTGTACATGCTCCCACAGTTTCAGTGAATTCATATGTGCCTCAGTTCACTGTGTTTAGAAGGCTTTGTTTCCTTGGTGTCTTTCATCAACTCTGGCTCTTACATTCTCCACTTCCATGGTGTTCTGTGAGCCCTAAAGGGAAGGACTTGATAGAGTAATACAATTTAGCACTGAGTGTTCCAAGGTCTCTAACTTTATGCTCATTTTTTGTCTGTGGTTCACTGTATTTGTTCCCATCTACTGCAGGAGGAAGCTTTTCTAATGATGGCTGAGCAAGGCACTGATCTATAAGTATACCAGAATGTCATTAGGAGTCATTTTATACTCTATTCCTTCAACAGAACAGTAGTATTTGGTTTTCCCCTGGGTCTCTGGCCTATCTTGTCCCCCAAGTTCTTGGCCACTCAAGCAGTGTCGAGACTGATTTCATCTTATGGAGTGGGCATTCAATCTAATAGGATATGGGTTGGTCACTCCCACAAGCTTTGTGCCACTTCTTCACTAGCACATCTTGCAGGCAGGTCTTCATTGTACAACAAAGGATTTATAGCTGGGTTGGTGTTTATCTTTCTCCTTTGATAGTATGCAGAGTACTTTCCAGTACCAGGAGCACTAGTCAGTAGGGATGAAGGTTCTGGGTAGGTACAAACTTGACTTTTCCATGTCCAATGAGTTGTATAGGTACTATCTTAAGCAATAGAGCCTTATCATTAGTTCATAGATACCAACCAATAACTTTGGTTTTTTAAGGATTCCCATGGGGCCTCTATGGCCAACAGCCACATTAAATATAATCCATACCCAGAACTGGAGACTTAGTTTGATGAGAAATGTCCAGTTGGGGCTCTGTCTCCTCCACTATTTGGCTATTTCATTTACATTGCCTTCATATATGTATATGTTTTAGGAAGACTCTACTGTGTTACAGTTCCTTATGAACCCTCTAATGGTCCTTGATTTTAGCTGTTCCTCTCTGTTTGTCCAAACTCACCCTTCCCCTCCCTCCCAGATTGAATCTCCTTTCCATGTCCGTGTATAACATTGTATTGTGTTTCTCCTTATGAGGGATATCCATCCCACTATATCTTACTCTATATTGAATCTCTTTGGTTATATGAATGTATTCTAACATCCACATAATTGAATATGTACTGTATTTGTCTCTTTGGTTCTGGGTTACCTCAGTAAGGAAAATTTGTTCCAACTTCATCCATTTACCTGCAAATTTTATATTTTAACAGCTGAGTAATATTCCATAGTGTAAATGTGCCACATTTTCTTTATCTATTCTTCTGTTGGGGGATATCTAGACTGTTTTCAATTTCTGGATATTATGAATACAGTAGCAATGAACATGTTTGAGCAATTGTCTCTGTAGTAGGATGAGTGTCTTTTAGGTATATGCCCAAGAATGGTATAGCTAAGTCTTGAGATAGATAATTCCCATCTTCCTGAGGAACTGGTATGCTGATTTCCATAGAGGCTGTACAAGTTTGTACTTCCACATGCAATAGAAGAATGTTTCTTTTACTCCACATTCTATCCAGCATGAGCTGTCATTTGTTTTGAGACATTCTGACAGGTGTAAAATGAAATCTCAAAGTAGTTTGGGTTGCATTTCTTTAATGACTAAGGATGCTGAATATTTGTTTAAGTTTTTCTCAGGCATTTGTTTTTACCTCTGTTTTAAATTCTGTTTAGATCTATACCCCTGTGATGGTTTGAAAGAAAATGCCCTTAAAGGGAGTGGCACTATGAGGAGGTGTCACTTTTTTGGAGTAGGTGCAGCCTTGTTGGAGGAAGTGTGTTATTTTTAGAGCGGACTTTGAGGTCTCCTATGCTCAAGCTACTCCCAGTGAGACAGACCATTGCCTGTTGCCTCCAAGATGTAGGACTCACAGCTACTTCTCCAGCACCATGTCTCTGGCATACACCACCATGTCCCACCATGATGATAATGGGCTGAGCCTCTGAACTATAAGTGAGCCACCCAATTAAAAGTTTTCTTTTATAAGATTTCCCATGGTCATGGTGTCTCTTCACAGAAATAGAAACCCTAACTAAGACAATCCTACTTTTAATTAGGTATATAGGTTGTTTTCTTGATGTACAGATTTTTAAGTACTTACATATTTTATTTATTAGCTATCTATTGGATGTTTAGTTGGTTAAAAAAAGTTCTCACTCAGTAGCCTGCTGCTTTCTCCAAATGTCCAAATGGTGGTTCCTTTGCCATTCATAAGCATTTTAGTTTCATGAGGTCCATTTATTAATTGTTCTTATTGCTTATGCTATTGCTGTTCTGCTCAGAAAGTTTTTCCGGTTACAGTGAGTTCAAGAATATTCTCCACATTCTCTCCTATCAGATTTGGTATATCTGGCCTTGTGTTGAGGTTTTTTTTCCATTTGGAGTTGAATTTCATGCAGAGTTATAAGTATGGATAAATTTGGATTCTTCCATATGCAGCCATTCAGTTTGAACAGAACCATTTGTTTAAGATGCTGTCTTTTTTCCAATATGTGTTTTTTTCTGCTTTGTAAAAAAATCAGTTGTCCATAATCACATGGACTTATGTATCATCTTCAAGTGTATTTCATTCATCAGTGTGTCTATTTTTGTGCCAGTTTCATGCTGTTTGTGTTAATATAGCTTAATGGTACAATTTGAGATCAGTGAGCATGATACCACCAGAAGTTCTTTCATTGCTCAGGATTGTTTTAGCTATACTGGACTTTTTGTTTTCACATGAATCTGAAAATTGTCCTTTTAAGTTTTGTGAAAAATTGTGTCTGAATTTTGATGATAATTGCACTGAATCTTTAGTTTTCTTTTGATAGGCTGGTCATTTTAACACAGTTCTATTAGCAGCTTCCCTTGTTGTAACAACATAAGGAACCAGAAGTAACTTAGAGTTGAAGAGTTATTTGGCTTGCAATTTGAGAGGATACAGTATATTTTGGTTGGGAAATCCCGGCAGCAGAGTGATCTAATTTGCATCTGCACTAAAGAAGTAGTGAACAGCTGGGAGATGGTGACGCAGACCTTCAATCCCAGCACTCCGAAGGCAGAAGCAGGTGGATCTCTGTGAGTTCAAAGCCATCCTGATCAACAGAGCAAATTCCAGGACAGCCAGGGCTACACAGAGAAAACCTGTTTTTGAAGAAAAAAAAGCCAGAGAACAAACAGAATTGGAATTAGAGTATCAAACCTTACGCCCCACTCTCTCTAGTGACTATCAAGCTTCCACTTCTCAAAGGTTACACAGCCTTCCTGTATTGTTCAACTATGTGAGCTTATGGCTGTCATCTCACATTCAAACAGTGACAGGGTTCCAGCAAGGGCCAGGAAATAACTAATAACATCTCCCAGCTGTTCACTACTTCTCTAGTGCAGGCTTCAGATGCTACCTGGTGACATTTTTAGCTTCCGGTGTTTTAGATACTAATGGTGAATATACATATTCAAGGTAAAATGAGTGATGTTTTATGTATTATTGAATGCAAGTAGACAGGTAAAATTATGAAAAAATGCTGACTGCCATAAATGAAGGTTCCCTACTGACAAAAAGAGAGAAATAATTCAAATGTATATCTACTTTGCAGATTTTTCAATAGTGAATGACTTCATGATTTTCAGCTTGGTGTCATGGCCCATGCCAGGAGGATATGTTGAAAATGAAATGATACTAGGGTCATAAGAGTTTCACAATTTATGTGGAGTTAGAATATTGATCAAAAACTAAAATGCTTTGGGCGACTTTCAATATCCTCATTTTATTTCACTGCCCACCCCTGTGTTTGGTTGAACAGTCTTTTATAAAATTCTTCAGTGTGTATTATTAACTGATGAATATTTTCAGCCAATCCAAAAAAAACTAAGAATGCTATCACATAGCAGCCCAGATGTATAGCAGTTTTCTCCACTTTTCTGCAGATATTAATCTATGCACCCCCCCCCACCAACAACTTTTTGATGTTCCACTTTCTTCATTCTGCAACTAATGAAATCTCATGAGTGCAGTTCTGTGGTGAAACATGTCTTTTGTGATATTCTCAGTTGGTGTTTCTAGGTCATGGTCACTGGTATTTGGTTCAGAACAAATTTATCTGAGGCAAGAGCTATTTTGTCTCAGATAAATTTGTTTTGTGGGGGGTCTGTGGATAGCATGTGGAGTGAGTAGAAAATTTCTTAATAAAGAAAAAAAGAGCTATTTTGTGTTGACACTGATTTTTAAATAGTTTTTTTGTCTATTTTGCTATTATTTTATGTTGGGCATCTATTTTCAGTATTTTAACATGTTTATAAAATATCTTCTAAATAAAGTAATCTGGTTTTGGGGGGTAGAGGTGCGGATTTTGAGTGAAAATTTGAACTTAGTGATTGCGTATAGAATATTTGAAGTGGAAAGAGTCACTGCTGACAGGTTGATGATTGTAGAAAGAAGAACAAGCTGAGTACAGGCACATATGATGCTGTGGGGCAATTAGAACTTGGGAAAATATGCCTGATATACACACTAGACTCAAGCATCCTTTTCACGGCTGTCAAATTTAAGAACTACATTTCCCATAAACCACTTCGATTGTGATTCTTCTTAGAAGCCATTGATTGGTTTCCGCGAGATTTCTCAGTTCCTCAAGACTACAGGGTTCATCAAAGCTGTCAAACTTCATTTCCCAAAATGCACACCGTGAATGTTCCCCGTTATAAACGGCCAATGAACTTCCGCGAGATTTCGGAGGCGGAAGTGAAATTGAAGCCATTAGCCTAAGAAAGCGATTGCAGTGAGACACATGTGTGAAACAATGTTTAGGGTTTTCCCCCCTATATCTGTCCGGACCCTTTTGTTCGCCCAAGCGTTAGGGACCTTTTACATGAACTTATAGTCCTTCGGTCTTAGCTGCGGAGACTTCCGCTTCCTGGATTCCACCGGTAAGCAGCGGTTTCACCTCTTAACCCTTCAGCTCCAGGAAGCAGAGGGCAGTAGCTGTCAGGGATGAGGACATCAGAAACCGTAGGAGGCGCGCCTTTTGGTCCCCATAGCTGGCGACCAAGGAGAACTGGGGTTAGAACACTTCATCGGTGACAACGGGAGGTTCTGCCGACCTGGTTTTAAAATTCGTACAGCAGGGTGTTCATGGGTGACCGGATGACAGGAATTGTTCTTAGCGTGGGTTTTCTTTCTAAAACCATCGTTGATATGAGCACACTGTTTTTGTTACTGTTAAACTTGCATAATACCCTTTCTATTTTAAGTTAAATCTTCAGCAACTTTATGCGTTTGTTAGCTG
>CABHPQ010152018.1:4073-35541 GCA_902168405.1 Peromyscus aztecus
GACCAGGGCTGAGGGAGGACCAGGGCTGAGGGAGGACCAGGGCTGAGGGAGGACCAGGGCTGAGGGAGGACCAGGGCTGAGGGAGGATTGACACTTAAACTCTTGGCCTGGCCTCTGTTTTAGTTAGTGTTCTATTACTGTGAAGAGTCAGCATGACTGAGACAACTCTTATAAAAGAGAACATTTAATTGGGAGTTTTAGAGGGTTAGTCCATGATTATCATGGCAGGAAGCAGACAGGCATAGTGCTGGAGCAGTAACTGAAAGCTTTACATCAGGTAGTAGGCAGAGAGAGACGGAGAAAGGGAGAGAGAGAGAGACAGAGAGACAGAGAGAAAGACAGAGGGAGGGAGTGAGAGACAGAGACAGAGAGACAGAAAGACAGAGGGAGGGAGTGTGAGAGAGAGAGACAGAGAGACAGAGGGAGGGAGACACACACACATAGAGAGAGAGAGAGAGACAGAGAGACAGAGACAGAGACAGACAGACAGACAGACAGACACTGGGCCTGGAGTGGGCTTTTGAAACCTTAAGGTCCACTCCCAGTGACACACTTCCTCCAACAAGGCCACACCTCCTAATCCTTCCCAAACATTCCATTAACTAGGGACTAAGCATGCAAACATCTGTGCCTAAGGCAGCCATTCTCACTGAAACCACCACAGCCCCTGAGTATCCAGGAGGATCCTGGGACACTTGTTCCTGGTTAAGTTTGTAAAATTAGCCCCTGTTTCTTACCATTTGACTGATCTGACCATAGATGAGTCTCCTTGGACTCCAAGCCTCTCTGTGATGGGTAGGTATACTTACCTAACTCTGGAAGAGGTGTGGCTTCTTGCAGGCACCCACAGTTGGTCTGGTGGGTTGGCCAGCTGGGCATGGAGCTCCTCTAGCCCACCGAATCAAGAGTGGGTCTGCAATCCCAACTAGTCGTGTAGTATCCAGGGGGACATTTAGAACGTGTGTAATGGCTGCTGGAGAGTAATGACCATTTCTCCTATTATTGGGGAAGAGTTAGGTGACCAGAGGCTACTGGATGCCCTGTGTCATATAACATGTGCTTTATGGCAAATGAAAATGCATATAAAACCTATTCGGAGAGCTCCCTGCTCACTTACAAAGGACTGGGTCCTTCTTTTTCTTCTTGTCTTTTCCAAATTTTAGGTAAGAATTCCCTTCCGAGCAATGAACTTATCTGCCAAGTTGGGGCCCAGAGGGAACCCTTATGGGGGACTCGTAAACCTGGTCTTTTGAGGAAATCTTGGGGCCAAGGCCACATTCAGCCCCACATGTTTACACAATAGTTTCTCTCAGCTCTGAGGGGCCATTAGAGTTAATTGGGTGAATAATCTGTGTTTAAAAAGTCCCTAAATACGTATTTACATAATCCACGCTTTGCCCAAGCCTGCTCTACACTATTTGTGGGATTTAGAGTGGATCCTGGCTTAAAGTCTCCCTGCTGCTTCCACGGCAGCTTTTCCTCTTGGTGACCATCCTTTAGTGGGACTGTGTCTCATCTAGAGGCAGGGCTTGTTAGCTGTGTGCACTTTCCAAAGTTCATCATACTTTGAATGCCGCTGGCCTTGGAGATGCTGTGAGCAAATGGCCCCAGAGTCTAGTGATTTTGGGAAGTATTGCTCCTTCCAGTCTGGAAGATTCTTCATGCCACAGTATTATTTCAGTGGCTCCTAGAAAGTCCTATAGTAAATGAGCTGATTCACTCCCATCCTTCCAAGTATTTGAATGGAAGTCAGCCCCTCCTCCTTTCCCCATGGACGTCCCATGGAACTAGAAAACTCATTGAGAGTTCTATTTTGTGAGAAAATGCTTTGGATTTTGGCCATGTGTCCAGAGTGCTCAGAAGACCATTTCTGGTTGAAGTTGGCAAATCAGCCCTGTGCTTGTGGGTAGTTGAAACCTTGGTTTGAGCCATTGTGTAGAGTACCCAGGGTGCCTTTCACATGACTGCAGTGTGATCTTGGCTCTTGGGGCAGGAGGGTCTAGGCATGGTGGTAGCTTCTGGGGACTGGATAAGCCTCAGCATTCTTGAGCAGGAACCCCTTGTAGATCACCCAGACTTGGACTCTTTGGGTTGGGGAGGGGTCTTCTCCACAGCATCAGTTCTATGGGTCACTCCAGCCCCAGGATTTGCTGGCCTGGGACATGGGGCACCAATATACATGCCAGAGTCCCCTGGCAGCAAGCTTCTCACATACATGCCCACAGTCTTCACAGGGTTTTCAGTCTTGACTGTACATTAGAATAATCTGTAGAGATTTAAAAAGAAAAGCTAATGTTTCTGCTCAGGTGAGATACTATATATATTAAAGCAAGATGGAGGACCCAGGTGAGACACCTTTGTCGGTCTCCTCAGATGATTCCAGCACACTGGATGCATCACAGGAGCTGGCATTGGAGGAAGTGGGATTGGGGTACAGTTCATGGCTCTTTCTTGGCTCCACCACAGCGCATCTCTACATCCCTGAGAAGCAAACATAGTCCTGATCCATTAGCTCTCAGCAATGTGGCAAGATCCCTGGGCAAGGAAGTGGTGGCATCCTGGTCAAAGATGCCATGGGTAGGTGAGTTTGAGGAGGAAGTGTGCTGACATAATTCAGGTCTATTGTGCACCAGGTGTGGTATAACACATCACCCCTTTAATCACCACCTTCGTTTGTGAGCTAGGACGGCCACTCACAGAGGTGGAAACTAAAGCACAGAACACTGCTGGAATGTAACCCCAGGCTTCAAGGGCTTCTTATAATCTGGAGTACCAAGTCCTAAGTGTGTGAGGTGAAGAGCCTTGCTCTTATGGGTAGCAGTGTACGAGCATGTTGGCTAGGGGAAGGGGTTTGTATGTTTGTGTGTGTTCACTGAATCACAGGGGTGGAATTATTTTTCCTTGGGGGGAGGGGAATAGGAAGACTACATGGAGGAATGGAATCGGGAGGGTACTGGAACCAGCTTGCATTATAGGCCATGCATATTCCTCTCCAATTCTGAGGTTAAGAACATCTCATTGGAAACAAGATCAGCCCTAGTGGGAATATTTACACCACAGGAATCGGTAAGCACCATGGCAGGAATTTGTTTTCCCTGAGACCTGGTTTTAAACACAGACTAGTATACTGCTGGACAGAACCCACTGTGCTCCTCTGGATTAAATAAATGGAGAGAAGAGAGAGCCAGCAAGAAAGATCTTACGGGAAGCTGTGCAGTGGAGCAAATACTCATGGCAGAGGGTACCAGAGGGGAATGAGCTCCTAAGACTAGGAGCAGGGCATTAGCTGTACATGGTCAACACTGAATAAACGCTTGTTTTTCTTATAACTGGGGTTATGGCGAGAACAGTAGCAGATTTAGACCAGAAGAAAGTGGGATAGGGCTGAGGGAAGAGCAGGGACCTATCTTCAAAGATCTTCAAACTACTGGGAAGTTTCACCGCACCATGGCAGGTGATGCGCTCAGAGAATCAAGTTGTAGCCTGTAAGGCCGGGGCCAGAAAGCAGTGTGTGAGTCCATTTCCAGAGTCTGCCCGGTGGAGTTGTGGGTAGACAGTGTCTCCAGCATGGAGATGGTTAACCAGAGTAACAAGGGTGATTTAGCTCATGGCCCCAACCTTCCATTGCTCACCGCTCTGGCTGGCCCTGTTAATGCTCCCGGGTTGCAAATCTACCTATTTGTCAAGTCCCTTTTCACATCCTGGCCCTCTTCTACTGCTTGTGTGGTTTATTAAAGAGGCACATGCTACCTGTCATCTCAAACAGCCTCCTTTATCCAAAACAGAATAATAGAGATATCTCCCTCCAGGGACATGGGATGCAAATGCCGGAGGACAGGTTGCCAATTTGCCGCATGTATTAGGGGAAGGAGGCTGTCAAGGGAGACGGCTGGGATCCGGTGCCTTCTAACAAGCTCATCTCTGGGTTGCCGGAGACCTGGGCCGCTTGAGTTTAGATTACGTGGCACGTGCCTCCGCTTCCCTATGGACAGCTGTCAGCAATCGTTTTCTCCCTAGGAAACAAAATCGGCTCTTTCTTCCTTCTCCCCTTCCCCCAGCTCGTTGCTGGGAGTGAGGCCCTGCCAGTAACTGTCAGGAAGCCATTGGACTGCGGAGGCCACTGGGCCTGCACAGGGTACAGGGAGCATGGCCCCCATGCACCTGCCGGATGGTCCTGTATCTCTGCACCTCACACAGTCCTGCCACTCCCCCCAGCCCTTAGTTTCGGTTGAGGATGCTGTGGTCCAAGAGCTTCCTAGAAACTGGTTAAAGCTAGACTAACCATTTGAACCCAGCACGGAACTAGCCCATCTCTCCAGGCTCCTGTCATAGTTTTGTCAACTTGACACAAACCTAGCCACACCTGGGAAGAGGGAACCTCGGTGGAGGAATTGCCTCCATCAGATCAGCCTGTGGGGGCATTCTTTTGGTTGCTGGCTGATGTGGGAGAGCCCGGCCCACTGTGGGCGTTGTCATCCCTGGGAAGGTGGGCCTGGGCTATGTAACAAAGGTAGCTGAGTAAGCTGGGGGGAGTCAGTGAACTGTGTTTCTGCTCTTGAGACTGCTTAGAGTGCCTGCCCTGGATGGACTCTACCCTGTAAGATGAGGCAATCCCTTTCCTTCCCTAGGGTGCTTTTGGTCAGTGTGTATTACAGCAACAGAGAAGTGAACTAGGTCCCCCCCAGCATGTTAAGGGGTTCATAAGTTGGGGAGAACTAGCCTTGACCACCTCTGAAACAGTCACGGTACATCTCCAGGAGCTCAAGGCCTGTCTGACCACTTGAGAGAGGCTCCTAGTGACTCCTGGCTATAGGAAGTTATTGTTGGGCACACATGTGGGATCTCCTGCATCCCTAAGTTCTCATGGCTAGCAGGTCTCCTGTTCCTCAGCATGTCCTTGCTTCTAATCAAGTCTCCCTCCACATGCTGCCTCAGGACAGACATTCCAAGCCAGGGCTTGGAGAATGCACAGTGTTCTGGGTGGGTGGCAGGGGCTATCCTGGAGCTGGGCAGAGATAATGCAGAATTTGGAGACGGGGACTCTGTACCACAGCCTGAGGGCCAGGGTTAGGACCAGGAGGACACAGCTGTGTGAGGGTTGAATCTTGTTCAGGGTTTTCCTCATATCAGAGTCAAACAGTGACCTGGAACCTTGGAAATGAACCTCCAAAGGGATTAGGGCCTGTGGGGCAGGCTAGCCATCTGCCTTTGGTAGGGAGGCCCACTGAGCAGGGCACCACACAGGGTGATCCTATTTTCAGTGGGTGCTTAATGCTGAGTTTGACTATCCTGTGCATTTTCCTTTCCTGGTATCATTCTCACCTCCCCCACACCACTCAATTGCAAATCCCCTGCCAGTGCTAGTGTGGCACAAGGGGATTCTGGGTAATAGGCCTTATTTGGCAGTTCCATCCATCCCATTTGTTGCCTTCACAATAAATGCTATGCCTGCTGTGTTTGAGGCTACCTACCAAGTTCCCCACCCCGCCTCCCTCGTTGGCACCCTGCTCTGTGGCACCCGCTTTGCAGGTGATGACATTGATCCTCATACAGGCTCAGGTGAGAGCAAGATTGGAACCAGGTGATCTGGCCTGAAAGCCTGTGGTTCTGCCATGGCTGCTTTTTGGTAGCAGCCTCGGTGAGGGTTTCGGGGTAAGGATTGTGAGCTTGAAGGCCTGGCTGACCTAGAGAGACTTATCACTCGGCCATTCTTGGTTGATTGTGTGGAGAGGATTTAATGTGCCCACAGCTCAAGGATGTCTGGAGGAAAGCCCCATAGAGCACATATGTGTATGGAGGGTCTCACAGAGCTGGCCTTGCTGCTCTGGCCTGGAGCTACAGGAATGCTGGTTTGGACTTGCCCGCTTATGGGGCCCCAGGCTGTGATGGTGAGCTGACCTTGGGAGCTACCAGCCTCTTCTATGAGATGCCTTGTAGGGACTCTGCTGCATCAGAACTGTCCAACTAAACACGAGACAAACCTGAGACAGCCCCATTAGCACGCCGTGGTAGGATGACTCTGCTGCCAGCCCAGATAAACTGACTGGGAGGTCAGAGTACACATAGCATATTCCTAGATGTTATGCTTTGGAAATGAAAAATTTCCCCACAGTCTAATGTTCTGGGGGCACGGTTGTGAGTCGATGGGTTTTCGGGAAGTGTTTTGATCCTAAGGGCACTGACCTAATGAAAGGATTAACCTCAGAATGTATTCGTTATAGGATTTGGAGGAAGTGGTAAAAATAGGGGTTGGGACTTGGTTAAAGGAAACAGGTCATTGGGCTCATGTCCTTTGTTATATATTTGACCCTTCCTGAATTCCCATTCTCTGCTTGCTGGCTGCCTCGGTGTGAGTGGTTCTGCTCTTCCACACCCCCTGCCGTGATGGATGGACACCTCTGGAACTGTGAGCCAGGATGTCTGTCTCCTGAAGTCATTTCTTTGGGTTTTGGCCACAGATGCCTTAGTAACATGCTGGAGATACTTGCACAGCATGTGCCTTCAGGAGCACCTCACCAGAAGGAAGCCTCTAGCGGAAGGGATGATGAGCCCAGGACTATTTGTGGGACCTCATGACGCTCATGTGCTTGGGTTGTACCTGAACTTGAAGTAAGGCCTTGGGTAAGTCATGGATTCTGAGCCCCAGTTTTGTGTCCAGCGGCTACATCAGAACAATTGCATTTCCAGAGTGAAGAAGGAAAGAATGTATAAAATGAGTTTTATAATCCAGGTTAACTATCCCCTGTCCAAAATGGCTCAGGAGTATTCTGGATCACAGTTAGTTTTTGAATAGTTGCATAGATATAGAGTCTTGGGAGTGAGAGCTCAAGTTTAAGTCTTCTCATATACTTTATAAAATCTCAGACATTGTAAGGTGCATGCGCTTGTGTCTTGACCATGACCATCACATGTGTCGTGTGGAATTTTTCATCTGTCACGCCAGTCCTTGAGAAGTTTTGAGGCATTAGGGGTGCCCTGATCCAATTTCCCTCTTCAGCGGCTCATAGAAGCTGAATGACAAGATGGTGGGAAACATTTGGAAGCTGGCTAGCCCTCAGTAAGTGCTGGCACTCTCTCCTGTGGATGGGGCTGGGGAGCAAAGCCGCTGCCTTCTCAAGATGGCTCTCACTCTTGTGGCTTTCTGTTTCTCACCAGCCTTCCCTCTGCTCTGGTTCTCAGAGGGTTACTGTAGAACACAGGTGCCATGATTACTCCTGGGGACAATCCCTAGGCACAGGCACCAGAGCTATCTTAGAATTGATGAATGGATGCCAGAGGTGGATGGCCCCAAAGGACAGTGTGGAAGCCTGACACAGCACCTAGCAAGAAGTCCCATGCCAGCCAGCTGTGTGGCCCTGGGAAGCTCACCTCCCTTCTCTGAAAAGGGTCCTCCACAGTCCTACCCCCTAGGGGCTCTTGTCAGGCTGAAATGAAGAGTCTTGATAAAATCAGAAGCTAGGCACACATCTGTCTATAAACGTCCAGGGTATGGGGGGAAAGGCTCATTATTTATATCTTTTCTAGTCTTGTGCTGTGGAGGCATCTAGGGCTCAAGTGAGGGATAGAACTGGCCTGGTACACAGTAAGGGTGGGAGGCCTCCTGCCTCTGTCAGGGGCTCTCCCTGTCTCCAGCCTCTGGAAGTACCATGAGGTAGAAGGCAATATTGCACCCTTAGCTTTAATTGGTACTCCCCGATGTCCTTTGCCTATCCTGTGGCAGCTGTGTCCTGAGTGGTCTGGTTTGTCTGAGCCAGGGCCCATGTGGAGATGCCCTCTGTTGCCTTCCACAAATTACCTGCTTCTGTTCTTAGGGCCTGATTGGCTAAGGTTCCAGATGCCTTGTCAGCACCCAGGGAGTCTGGCATGACTTGGGGAGAGGGCACCCCAGAAGGGCTTGTGTACTTGAGAAAGGGGCCCCAAACAGCTCCCAGGCACAGGCCTAGATGGGCCAGCGAAGCAGGTAGGAAATTGTGGGCACCTGAAGCTTTCTCTCTCAAGGACTTGATTAAAGCAAGGATGTGTTAGAGCCCAAACAGCTGGGGGAAGGCCCTTTGATATATTCATTTGGTTTTAATTTGGGGGGACACAGAGCAGTCCAAGCTTGTTTTATTTCTGCTTCCTTTTGTGACTTTCCCTTGGCTTCTATCCCCTACCCACACCTTTTCTCTGCTGGAGTCTGAATTTCAAGGTCAGCTGAAAGTCAAACTTGACCATGTTGATGAAATGCTAGCAGATGTAGCTGGTTTGGCTGGGGGTGGCCACACCCTGGAAGTCATGCTCGGTTCTGTGTGATGATTCCTGACAACGACGGGATTTCGTCTCTAGATTTGGATTTCAAAGTGAGTGTCATTCAGCATGTGTTTATCTAGGGGGGCTGAGAGCAATGATGAAGGCTGGGGAGGGTGTGGCCACCTCATCAGGCGGCCCTTGCTTGGGTTCGGCTTCCACCATGGTGATGGCTTCATGAGACGTTGTCAACTGGTTTCCTTACTAGGGAGACTGGTGGGTTTCCAATGCTGGTCACGACACACACAGGCGCAGCTGTTTTGTCCCCTTTTACAGGGTATTAAGTCACTGGTCAATGCATGCCACACGACCAGTGTCATGTCAGCAGTGACTCTGGGGAGAAGGTCAATTTTCAGCTCCATTTCCTGGCGTCACCCACACCCCTCTGTTGACTCACCAAGTGGCCTAGTCTGCTGTCTTCAGCCCCGTGGTAGACATGGTGGGGTGGAACAGAAGAAAAAACTTTGTGATGTCCCTGCTGTTTCTGGCACCGAGCCAGACCCCTCAGGCTCTGTGGGGTACTGTACTGCTACTCAGCTTGGGGTTTGTGGGAGTACTGTGGCAGTTTTGTCCAAGGCACATACGGGAGTCAGGCTTCCCAGCAGCATGCTGGGACTGGTCTAGGCAAAGGGGGAGGCCATTGCCCTAGCTGCTTGGTCTGTGCTCCCATCTTTTCTAGTCCGGAGCAGTGGTCTCCCCTAGCCCAGCCAGAGAGTAGAGCGTGGAGTAGACACATACCCAGGAGACAGACCAACAGGAGGGCAACAGCCTTTGGGAATTAATCCTGCACAGGAAAGCCAGCTCTAACCAGTGGTCAGCCGTGGGACCTTGGCCAACTTTCTCAGCTCTTCTAAGCCTCAGTTTCTTTGTCTGTGATAGGGGATAATGGTGCCCACCTCACAGAGTCGCTACGAGGATTAAATGAAATGGTGCATGTAAAGTGCCTGGCACAGTGCCTGGTGCATGGTGCTCTGTAATGGCTGCTATTACAGCCATTGTCTAAGTCCCGGGAGAGCAGTTCTAGACGGCAGCGTGGGGAGGGACCTGCCCTGGCTCCCCCGTGGCCTTTGGGTTTTCCTCGCCGCACAGCCCAATTATCAGGCTGTTCCTCAGCTGGGGGTGGGGTGAGGGGCTCAGCTCCTTTCCCAGGGTGCTCTCCTGGCTCACAGGGGAGCAGAGGCAGATGTGGATGGAGAGGGAACCTGAAACTACTCTCCACATCCTGCCTCTTGAGTGGCAGCGCGTTGCAAAGAAGTGACATATAAAACTGTCTCTCAAGTCGAGTTGTGCAAAATGGAGCTGGCTTCCACAGCACAGTCACATTCTGATCAGAGAGCCTGGAACGTGAAAATTCTGAACACAGAACAAAGCAGAAGAGCCTGCCACGGCAGCACATGTGAGTCAACCAGCATCGCCTCGCAAACCGCCTGCCTTGTTAAAATCAGTCCCTTGGTGCAGGGGGATTAACGCTCTGCAGACTTCCCATCCCAGGCCTGCCTGCATTTTTACTTTCCTGCCTGCACGTTTCTTGCTGATCTTCCCCCTGACACACCCAGGGGATTTTCCTGCACATAATGGGGGCCACTCCCGTTGCTAAAGTGATGGAGAGCTTTTTTCTTTGCTTTGGCAGAAAAATAGTAACTTCTGCTGGGAACACAGAGAAACAGAGACATGATCTGGACACCCCACACTCCCCTGGGCATTTGAAGTGCTCGTGAAGGTCCCTTGGGTGACTGGATGGGATTCTCAAGGGTCATTTCTGTTCCTTTTCTTCCTTGCTCTGCGGCAGCTTCTGAGAGCTGTAGGCATGTGAGCTGCCGCTCTGGGGCTCTGCGTGCCAAGGCCTTCTCAGCACCCAGCCCCACGCTGCTCTCACAGGACTGCTGGGTCTGTATGGCGCATTGTCCTACGGTGCAGGCTGAGGCCTTGATACTACCTACAGGATCAGCTGGCTGCCCCTTGTCCAGGTCACCACTTACTAGTGTGGCTTGTGGGCTCTGAAAAGTGTGTTCAGGACAGTATATCGAGGAGGAGGTTCAGGATGGTGTATCGTGCCTGGGAGGCTCTAATGCCGCCCATCTGCACTGTGGCTCCCTGGATTGCTGTACTTGCAGGCAAGCCTGGCTGGCCCCTGGCCTGAGCTCTGCCCAAGCCCCTTTGCATTGCTGAGCCCTCTAGCTTTGGCTGCTCATTATTTCTCCACCGGCAGGGCAAGGGCAAGGACCAATTATGAGGGCCTCACCATCTCACACTGCTTTTGGATGCGCTGTCTCAAATGGTGAAGCCCTCTTTGGGGACAGGCAATTTGAGGGGAGCTCAGGGCAACATAATTTATGAGCCCCCTCTTCACCCAGTCAGGAGCGAGGTGGCAGTGACTTAATTTAATTAGCTGGGTTTAGGCCGAGCAGATCAGCAACGGCCCAGGGTTCTGGTGAAGCAGGCACATTTCTCCTCTGAGGGAAGCACCGTGGAAGAGGGAAAGGTCTAAAGTTACTTCATTCGTCTGGATCCTTTGGTTAGAGATGTCTTCCAATTTGAAATAGAAACCCATTTATTTGCTTAACAAGGCTCCAAGCCACCAGCTATGTGTTTCGCTCATGCATTTAATAGGAGTAATTGAACAGAGCTCAGATGAGCAGACCCTAATGCTTTCCAAGTCAGAGCCAAGTGCGCCATGCTTTCCCTCAGAGAAGCGAGCCTGCTGGGCAGGGCGGAGAGAAGCTGCTGGTCTTAGGCACTGTGGTGTTCTTGTCCAGCTCCAGGGGGTGAAGGCCACTTGGGGCTGTGAGAAGGGGGCGGCCACAGCAGCAGGTGCTCCCTGGCTGTGGTCCGTGGCTCTCAGCTGGGCATGGCCCTTTGTGTTTGAAAAGGCTGCTGAGGTTAAAAGCTGAACTGGAAGGGGTCATGATAATCTAATAACTGGAGGGCAGTAACAACTGTGAGGAGAATTAGGGCCATCCCTTATTTTGTAGTGGAGGGGATGGCATTCCTGAGATGCTTTGGGGTAGGTTGTTTATGACGGCCTGGGTCCCCCTCTTTTCATAATTCACAGAGACCAGAGGGAAGGCTCTGGTAATGCAACTCGTAGGCAAGCTTTGCGGGGGTGGGATGGGGTGCTATGAGGAGACTGAGCCTCAGTTTCCACACCTGTAAAATGGGTCTTTTCATACACACTCCAGTTTCCTCACAAACTTGGATTGTGATGCCAGAAAAAAAATTAATCCGAGGGAAAGGATGAGCAGAATGTAGCCTCTTGCCATCACACTAGGGTCCCTCATTGGCAATTGGAGGTCCTCGGACTCAGCCTGGCAGTATGTGAAGTTCCTCAAAACGGCCAGAAGGATAGGCATCACCACAGTGGGGCAGGCTGGTGACTGTGCATGGCCTAGACTGAGTGCTCTCCCCAGATTCACAACCACTGACTTCATGATGTGCGGAGGAGCAGGTGTCCTGACCGTTGCTGAGGTTCTTGAGTTCTGCAGCAGGCTTTGAGTGAGCCACCCGAGGGGGGCACAGGGGTATGGCACAGGGTGGCTCAGGGCTTTCCTGGTCAGGGCCCCCAAATAGGAAGGGAAAGGAGATTTCTTCCCTGGCTGTTGTTACCTGACCTCCATCTCATTCTTCCCCTTTCTCTCTTCCATTTTCTCTCTAGAGTTCCATGAAGCATGTGTTGGCTTTGGTATTGGGGCTTCAGTCACACTGTCCCCTTCAGTTGCTGATAGTGGTGGCAGGTGGCTGGTACACACAGTGGACACTGTCAGTCCCACAGGGCTAGACTTGGAGCCTCAGGGACTTTCTGTTGTCACCAGAGAACCTGGTGTATCATCCTTAGAGGCCCTGACAGAGCAGTGGAAGAGTCCCGGGAAGTCATTTTGAACTCTTTCCCTGGACTCATCCTTTTGTTACTTAACAAAGCAAATGGTGCTCAGCTCTTCCATTGCTGAGCACTTCACAAAAGCAGAGTGAATATTATTCCAGTATTTATCTTAGCACAAAACTAACATTTCAGGGCCTGTGCCCATAATTCAAATGTTGATGGGGAACACATTGTGTGAATGTGGTTCAAATATATACAAGGGGAAGTTGCTTATATTTAATAGGGAAACATGAAGTAAACATTTTTGAATAAAATGGCAAAGACTTGGGTTCCACTAGTTGCAACTTCTCAGTCAACATATTTAACTGGCACTTCTTAGGAGGTATCGTGGTCAAGAGTTCAGCAAAATTAAGGTCAAGCTCGGACCATCAAAGGCTCTGTGTTCTCCAAGCCTGAGCCCATTCTCCCCACCCCCCGGCATGTGGATTTGTTGTTCTCGAAGCTAGTCTGTGGCTCAGAGGAGTTGAGGGCGGCTGCTTTCTTTCTTCATGTATTTGTTTCCACTTGGATGCTCATCAGGAGCAGGAGCCCTTAGAAAGGCACACAGGAAGAGAAAGAGACTCCCTCGCTGATTTCCAAGAGGTTCACCCAGCCCCGAGTCTCACAGCTCTCTAGAGCATCCCCGTCAAGAAGAAAGGCACGGGCTCTGTGGTCTAGTCCTAGGAATTCTATGCAGCGGAAACCCACTGCCGCATATCTTACATCATGCTCGCAGGCCTTATGTAAACACTGTGAGCTTGTCTGTGCAGATGTGGGGCCTCCGCACTGACAGGCTCTGTTACTACAGTGGATGAGGACATGTGGGCACTTGCAGTTCCTTCTGGTGTTCTCCAACAAAAGTGTGTCTGGTTGGGGTAGCCGTTCTGGGGGCGGCACCTGCACAGTCCACAGCCCCATGCCTTTGGCATGACTTGGGGGATGACAGGCCATAGACAGGGAGGGGCTGTGATGCTGCAGGTAGATCTCTAGGGCTTTGGTTTCGCTTCCCAAGAAAGACCATCTCTGACTTCCAAGAGACAAAAAGACAATTTAGATGTATCCCCAGGGCTTTGTTCATGATTCTGGTTTCCCAAAGATTGGTTATTCTGTTGGCTTTGTTTAGCATTTGTAAGTACTTCCTGTGGTGGGAACCATCTAAACCCTGGTGCCCTATTTCCTGGGGGACAGAGATAAAGCAGCACATACTTAGAGGAAGTTCAGGGACCTAGGAATGGGGTTGGGAGGGATCCGGAACTTTAGTGGTTCAGCAACACTGACCGGGCATCAGGTGTGTTCCTGGAGCTTCATGAAGTGCTGGGCTGGGGCAAAAGGGAGAAGGTGGGAGCAAGCAGAGCAGGACAACTCAAGGCCAACAACTGTGGCTCCTGGTGTACTGCAGGAGGGTCGCGGAAGTCAGGGTTTCCTGCCAAAAATTACAGGGCCTCTGCTCTAGGACTACTAGTAATAATTCAAGGAAAATTTAAAAATTGTAACGCTACTGTGCTTACAAATGTGGCAGGAACTATTCCAGTTACTTCGCAACATTAACTCATTAACCCTCATAGTCTATGAGGTTGAGATTACTGCCCATGTTTTACAGTGTGGGTAGTACTGTCTTCTCTGGGCCCACACAGCTCCTTATGAAGCTACTTATGTGATCCAGGGGCTCTGGACTCAGGGCTTGGGTCTTTAGCTACTGTATCAGTGGAAAGAAGTGGGCACCAGTCCAGGACCTATTTCTTCTGTAGCCCTGACCCTGGGCACTTGGTGCAGGATGGTGTCTGGTGAGGAGGACAGGTTCAAATGCGACCTTCCATGGTCTAGATCCAGGGCCATGGAGGCCCTCCTCTCAAGTAGAGTCTGGGATGCAGTAGCCAAGAAACATCTGTGGTACTGATGGTTATCTGAAGGGAGGGGCCTCATCCTGTGGTGGGAGATAGAGCTGGGACTAAACTGGGGTCACTCAAGTCCTTTCTCTTGCCGTTTTGAGGGCCCTTCGATAGGGAATAGGCAGCACAGGACATTTCTCCACAGCCTGTTGACTGCTCCTCTCAGGAAGGCATTCACGTGTGCCAGGTTCTTGTTGGATGAGGTGGCTCATAACTTTGACTCCAGCACTTGGGAGGCAGAGGCAGGTGGATCTTGACGAGTTTGAGGCTGGTGAGGTCTTGTCTCAAAACAAACAAAAATAAAAACAAACCACCACCAAAACCCTCCACAAAAAGGAAAAGTGCCAGATCCTTAATTTGCACCCCAGCCCTGACCCATGTGACTTACTTCTGTCTTAAAAGCAGACAACGGCTTGGCTGACTCGCACCTGGAAACAGCTGGAAGTTCTGCTGAGATGCTGGCGTTGGTGCACCATGTGTGACATGTGACAGGAGAGAAGAGGGAACAGAGGTGTGGGCAGTGGGGAGTCTGCAGAGATGTTGAAGGAGAAGAATGCGGTATCGGTGAGGCTGGAATGTGATGCCGATTGTTAGCATCTCCTAAGGTGAGGTGCCACGGGGCTGAGATCCAGGTCTTTACATACGGCGCAGCTCAACATTTGGTTGACACAGACAGATCTTTTTGTTAGGTGAGCAGTTAGGGAAATGTTCAGTGCGGAGTCTGTGGCTGCTGGGAGTTATTGGGCAATGTGGCGTTTTCATGGGAACCACTGCATGGAATGCTGGGGAAATAAGGTCTTTCTAACACACACACACACACACACACACACACACACACACACACACACACACACACAGAAAAAAAACCCAGTTGAATCTCAATAATAAAGCAACACATTCAGACAACAGTGTGTCTGGGAATGAGAAGAAACACAGAGCTTCCTATGTAACACCCTCTGCCCCTAAAGCCCCCCTTTTCTTCCGTGAGTCTATCTACTTTGCACTACGGGTAAGTCTTTTCTAGGGGCAGCCTGGTGATGCTGCGTGTGTCTACAAGCGATGATGTGAGTGGGGAGCCAGAAGGCAGTGAAGGAGGAAGGAAAGCAAGGGTGCTCAACAGCGTCTGTGAAGTGGACTCACTAGTGTCACCGTGTTGGGGTGGGTAAAGGACGGAAGTGGGGCTTTCTGTGTGAGGTGACACTCATGTCTCCACTATGACACGGAGGTCTTCTTGGGTCGTGATGTGGTGACTGGCCTTCAGCTGCCTCAACAAAGAACAGGTAGGAGCTGCTCATTTTAAATGACTTTGAGAGAAAGAAACCAGTTTTTATTTATGGACAGAATCCGGCTCTGTTGCCATGGAAACAGCTAAAGGGAAGAGGAAAAAGACAGGAAGGGGGGTATGTAGTCACAGGATGTCCTCTAGAGGAGGGAAAGTGGGGGTGGCCCTGTGGCCTTTATCCCTTATCTGATTTCTGGACTTGGTCTCCACATAGCTGACTCACTCAAGGCCTAGCATAGGGCAGAACATGCACATGTGGAGTGTTAGCTCCGTGAGCCTCAGCCTCTGAGCTGAAGGGCCATCCCTGCTGTTTCTGTTTTCTGTTTGCCCTCTTCCAGGCTGTGCTAGGGCCCCCTAGGGTGACAGAGGCCATCCAGTCTCTTCAGGGCCTATGTTGGGTAGATTTTTTTTTCTTTTTTGGTCAACTTAACACAAGCTAAAGTCATCTGGGAGGAGGGAACCTCACTTGACAAACTGCACTCTTCAGTGGAGCGTTTTCATGACTGATGGTTGATGTGGGAGGTCCCAGGCCACTGTGGGTGGTGCTACCCCTGGGCAGGTCCTGGGGTGCATAAGAAAGCAGGCTGAGTAAGCCATGGGGAGGAAGTCAGTAAGCAGTGTTCCTCCATGGCCTCCGCCAGTTCCTGCCTCCAGGTTTCTGCTTGAGTTCCTGCCCTGGCTTCCTTAATGGTGGATGACAGCTGTGATTTGATGATGGCCTCTTTTTTCACTAATTGCTATTGCATATATGTACTTATACACTGTAGCTAGAGTTTTCCTGCCTGGCCCACGGTCAGGACAAACCTCTCTCACCAGCCAGTCCCACAGCTGCTCAGACCCAACCAAGTAAACACACAGAGACTTATATTATTTACAAACTGTGTGGCCATGGCAGGCTTCTTGCTAACTGTTCTTATATCTTAGATTAACCCATATCTATTAGTCTATAAGTTGCCATGTGGCTCGTGGCTTACCGATACCTTACATTTCACTTGTCATGGTGGCGGCTGGCAGCGTCTCTCTGCCTCAGCCTTCCACTTCCCAGAATTCTCCTGTCTCCTTGTCCCGCCTATACTTCCTGCCTTTTATTTATTGACCAATCAGAGCAACACATTTAACACACAGAACATCCCACAGCAATATATATTTATATTATTAAATATAACATGTTGAGTCCATATGATATTACTTGCATGTGTGTTTTCAAGGCTGACCATTTGACATTGGACAACTAATTGGTTTAGTTATAACAATAGACACTCAATTAAGACAAGGCTTCCTTCCTATACCTGGACTTCTCCTTCCCAAATTAGGGTTACCTGGAGTACTGTCTGTTCTAGACCAGGAATACCATCTGTTCTAGACCAGGAGTACCCACTGTGACCTTGGGAAGCCTCTTTGGGAACTTGGTTTGAATTTAATAGTAAAGGTGTATTTACTGTATATCATGTGTTAGCTAACAAGGAAGCCCCTGTGTTTTCTCAGGGATTTGAACCACAGATGAGACCGTGGATGTTGATCCCGGCTGTGTCTGCTGCTATAGGCAGGACCCTAGAACTAGACTGCCTGGTTTGAAATCTGGCCCTGCCACTCATGGGCTGAATATTGCTGTCTGACTTGGGGTTAATGGAGTCTACCTTCTAGACTTCTTGTGGAAGTGGCTTAGCATGCAGAGAGTATTTCATGAGTTCCTGGTGTATAACAAGTACCCTGTTGGCATTCAGTGCTACTGTGACAGTCACTGAAGATACTTAAGGAAAACTGTTGAGTAAGTGGCAGTGCAAAGAGGCAACTCTACAGTCACCGTTCTTCCTGTGTAGACCACCCTAGATCTGCATGTCAGCTCTGATCTCTGTGTGCTCTCTGGAACGATGGTCTTAGCTTATTTCCCTATTTATTCATATGTATAATGGAAGTGTAATGTGTACCCGGTAGAATTACAGAGTTTAAAAATGAGACCCAAGCGACAAGATGGCTCAGTGGATAAAGGCACAAACATGGTGACCTGGATTTTATCCCCAGCACCCATGTAAAGCTGAAAGGAGAGAACCGACTCCACAAAGTCATACGTGTTGTGCATGTGTGAACCTTACACACATATCACACACACAATTTTAAAGGCAAAGCCCTGAGAGCTGTGCAGCATGGTGACGAGCACTGAGACCTAGGGAGTGGCTACTGTGACGCTCCTGGCTTTGTTAGAACCGGCACACACCAACTGAGCTCTTGAGGGATCGGGTCATTGCTGGCATCTGGTGCTTGATGTTCACAGCATGGAGAGCGTGCTAACCAAATGCAGCCATGACTGCTGCTGCTGGGGCCAGCGTGAGAAGAGGGGGGGCAGGGTGGGCATGGAAGGCTCAATGCTGTGCTCTCATTTGTACTTTAGGGCCGTGGCATGTAATATGTTGAGTGAGGAAGTAGGGTAGGGGTGGCCCTGAGGCCTCTGTCCCTTGTGTTTCCTGGACTTGGCCTCCACATAGATAACCAGCTCAAGGCCGAGCATAAGGCAGAACACACATACATGTGGAGTCTTAGCACCCCAACCTCACCCTTTGAGGTTAATGTCTACGGGGTCTTCATGAGTCCCACAGCTGAGCTCCTCATTCCCAGGGGGAAGTGGGATGACTTGAGCTCTCTCCATCCCAGCTACCAGAGTCATCTGGCTGGGAGAACTCTCAGAAGAGTCCCTTGTCAGGTGGGTGCCATGATTAGCCAGGCCCACTTTTGAGGAGACAGAAATGAGAGAGGGGAAAGGCTGGTCAAGCCTTGTGTGGGAAACCCTACTAAGGCTGAGATCTTACTCTAAAACCTGAGGGAACGTGGGAGCACAGAGCTGGGGACACTTGATGGTGTAGCTATACCACAGTGTCCTATGACTAGGGGTGGAGAGCAACCGAGGCTCTGGTGTCCCTGAGTGTGCTGGGGTGCTGGGAGGCTCCTCAGAAGCAGAGAAAATTTGAGTTCTAGGCTCTGCCTGTGTCTCTGGTACGATGGCCTTCAATGTGTGAACTGTTGGGCAGCGGGTGAGGCCACAGTTTTGCAGGTTCTGGTGTGTGAGGGGCTCTAGCTGCTTCTGTGAGATTATGCATCATGCCCTTATATTTGACTTTTATGGGAAAGCATCATTGGGCTGTTTGGTCTCTTGCCTGAGTATGTCCTCAGTGTTCTTCTGTAGCTATGTGTGGACGTCGACAGTGAGTGTGCATGGAAGCTGTAAGATCAACCAAAGGCATTGCCATTTATGTAACCATGGCTGCTGCTGCTGTATCTGTTTGCACCTCTTGGTGCTCTGTCCAAGCCCTTGGGGGCAGGAATCATATCTACTTTTCTGATGTGAAACTGAGTTTTAGAAGTCCAAGCTTTCCTCATCTGCCTTAGTTGACATTCTTTAAAAGCACGTATTACCAGTGTAGCAAACAGACTCTGACTAGGGGCTGCCTGAGTCTAAACTCGTGATCTTTAAAAATTGCTTTCATTTTCTCTGGCTTTTCACCACATCAGTGTTCATAAATAGAGGATTTCACCATCTATCTGCTGGACCTCCTTGCTCCAGAATGAAGACTATGAGCCAGGTGCTTCTCATGCCCCTCCCCTCTGGGTGATTCATCAGTGATCTGGTGGGACTGTGTGTGAAGCATTGTTAGACATCTCTGCAGTGGGACTCCACAGTGATGAATCCTGCATGCGAGTTTGACCTGGGTCTGTGCAGTCACAGTAGGGACCCTGTACTAGTCAACATATATGGGGTCTGCATCAGCCTCCCTGTTTCACATTTTTGAAGGACCATAGGCATCTAGGGCAGCTGGCTGATCTTAATCCTCTTGATGCCACAGTTGGAGTCCTGGACAATCCTTGAATCTAAAGAGGACAGGGTGACACTTCTAAGATTTGGTGGTCCTTCCTCCTTGTTTAGAACCATCCTGCCATGTGAATCTGCCTCTTCTCTGTCAAATGGGTATAGTACTCCCTGGTCAGTCTGTGCCACAGAGAGCTGCTGTGAGGCCTCCTAAGATGTGTGAGAGATGTGTTGCTTTAGATGTAAGAGGGTAGCAGATGCATTTTGATGGCCCTCAAAAGATGTCTTTCATTCCCATCCTCTCCAGGGCAGATCTGTGTCCATAGCCTCCACACTTTAGAGTTGTGAGCAAAACTGAGTTGTTGCCTCACCTGAGGGTCTTGAGGGTGAGGACTGTGCCTCGACCCTACTGATGGCAGAAATGTGTAGCTCAGTGTTGTTGCATCGATATGTGATTGGACCAATCCATTTCTAGTCCTAAGAACTGGCTGGATGTGCTTGTAGGTCTGTGCTGTCCTATCAGTCAGCAGAAGCTCCTCCAAGGAGATTAGGAACATAGGGAATCAGTGTGATGTTCTCTTAACATTCATTAGCTCAATAGTCTATTGATACTTGAGCATGCAAGACAGAGCACCCAAACTTTCTTCAGTTGCTTGGGTGCTTTAAACAAAGTTGCTTCTATTTTCAGTCTCCATGTGGTTAAGAGATAGCTTTAGCCATCAACCCAGCTCTTATGCCTAAGAACCACACCAACAACCAGCATGGCACAAGAACCACACAGTAGAGGCGCATATGCTTCAGCAGTAACCAATAGCTCTTTAATTGGGCTTAAGACCTGTTCAACAACAGGGACTCCATGCCCAGCACTGGAAACCTAGCTAACTGCTCAGTGCTGGTAAATTCATAGTTATTGGGGGCATACGTAGTTATTGGAGGATCTACAATGCAAATTTACTAAAGCAGCATAATCCCTAACAATACTCTATAAACACTTGTCCTTATACCCGCAGATAAGGGTAGCCTTCACACCTCATCAAGGAAACTTCTCTTTGCAAAAGACAGAGACCAGAACAGAAAACCACAACCAACCAAAATGCAGAGTTGTGGAGCCCAGTCCCAGTGGATACATCTACAAAGCACTCCTGCACTAAGGAATATTGTGAAAGACTGTAGGAGCCAGAGGATTAGGATTTGCTGTGAGGTCTCGTCTCCCAGTAACATCAGAAGCTATACCTGTAAGGGCTCACCAACATGGCTGCCCAAACGGGAGCTAAACCAGACAGGGAAAAACCCATGAGATCTAAACCCTACACAAAGAACTACAGGCAACTGAGTAAATCTGGGAGTGAGAGAGTAAATCTGGGAGTGACCCTCCCCAGGGAAGAGCGTACCAATTAGTTGTCCAATGTCAAATGGCCAGCTTTGAAAACACACATACAAGTAATGTCATATGGACTCAACATGTTATATTTAATAATATACATGATGAATTTGAAGGAGAGTGGGAAGAGTTTATGGGAGGGTCTGGAGGGAGGAAAGGGATGCGCTTCAGCAGCCCCGTCTCTATTTCTCTGGGTCCCATGGTATAGGCTGAGAATCTCCATTCCAGCATTCCTAGCAGAGGTCCTTTGGTCGTATGTCCTCCTCTGAACTAATCTGGCTAGAGGAAATACCAAGAACTGGTTGGCTTGTGCTTTCCACTCATGGAGAGACAGTGTGGGAGTGATGGATCTTCCAACAAAATTGGAGCTGTTATTGACAGGAGGAAAATGGATGTGGGGAGGAATAGGTAGTACATTCCTCATAGCAATTAAGGATGGAAAATAGTCTTTCTGTTAGCGCGTCCACTCTGGGTTGCTTCAGGTTGAGATGTTTCCCTCTTCTGTTGTGTGAGTTGCTGTGGCCTGTATGTGGCTTCTTGCACTGTGTGTGTGTCTAGCTGTGCCCAGTGCCACACAGATGCCAGTGCCTGGTCTGACTGGGGGTTGGCTATCGGCTCTGCAGTGCTACCTGGTGTAACTATCCTGGAATCTGCATGTGCCACTCATGGCATGTCACCTGGCTGGGTTCACCTAGGGCATTTGTTCCAAATGTCCGGATGAGAAAGGCAAAGTCCAAAGACAGGAAGGCTCAGCCAGAGAGTATCAGCTCTGGGACCAGAAACAGATGTGCTGGCCACAGCTGTAGCTCTCTTCCTTACACCCTACCCTACCCCTCAATGCCACCTCTGCTTTAGAAGAGATTTGGAGCTACAAAAACAGGAGATTGAGGCAGAAGGCTAGAGGATCCATCACGGGAACCCAAGCAGCAGAATGATAACCTGTGAGATGCTTCAGTCTCTTGACACACCTTAAGCCACCTTGCTTCAGGTGCCCCACCTGGAGTCTGTGGTGGGCTTCTGGCTTCCAGAGAGCTCTTGGTTGTGTTGAACAGTCTTTACATTTCTCCCCTCTGAGCTAAGTGATTAGGTTCTCAGTGAAAAGCCATTATTTGCACATCTTGGGAATGCCTGTTTCTCACACATGCGGCCCTTCCCGGAGCCTCAGGCCTGGGGATGAAGCAGACGGGCTCTCCACTGAGGGCAGATACCAATCATTTTTACAATTGTTTGCAGCAGAAGAGGAAACATGAGCTTAACAGTTCTGTTGTGGATGGATTTGAGGGAGAAGCGAGAATGAATTGTCAGCAGGATGGCCTCTGCTTTTATCCTGGGATTTGCTGCCCAGCCCTGAGATCTGGCTTCCCTGTGTGGAGCCCTGGGATTTATACACATTCTTTGCAGGTGGGGGCTCATTGTGCAGAGCAGCCTGAGGCTGGGCTGGCCTCTGTGGAAGAGAACCTGGCAGGTGTGGGTAGGAGGGAGGGGAAATCTTAGTAGCCCTAAGCCTCCTTCAGTTGAGACCCTGAAGGAGGGGGCTTTGACCCTGGTGGGCATCTAGGGCTTCCCTGATGTATTCACAAGCCTAAGACAGCAGTTACCAAGAGTACTAGTCTTTACAGCCTCCCACCAGGAAAAAAAAGACCGAGCTCTGAAATCCATTTGGGGGACGTTTGAAGCCCTCCAGCTGCAGGCTGGCGGCCTGGGTGGCCGGGTGGGTGGGGCGGGTGTCCCGAGTGGAAGGAGAGTGGAACATGGGGTAGTGGGGAAGACAGTAGGGGTTGTACTTAACAGCAGCAGTGGATGTGGCATCTGATGGACCTGTCTCGGTCTTGGCCCTACCCTGAGCCAACTGTAGGATATTGGGTAAGTTCTTAGTCTTTCTGCAGACTTCAGTTTACTTATCTGTAAAATGAGTTAATACCTCCTTGGTTAATCAAAGAATCGAATGAAACTGTTTGTAAAGCCCTTGGCACCAGGCTTGGTAAAATTAGTTGCTACATTGATTATCCCATAGATAGCCTCCAAATACCTGCCCAATGTATGCTCTATGCACATGCAGATGCAGACACATTCTTAGCCCCCACCCCCTTCTTTCCTGGTGCATGTTTATTTTTAATGGCCATGTAACATTTGCATATATTTATGAGGCTATAGTGTGATAATTAAATGGGTTTACAACATGTAATGATGAAGTCAGAGCAATTATATTTCCATTCCCTTCACTCATTATTGGTGTGTTGGACAGCCTTAGAGTCATTTTATTTTGAAATACACCACAAATGCCTGTGAACTGTAGTTGCCCTACTGTGCTTAGACAGACCACAGTTGCTCCTCCTGCCTAGCTGCCCTTGAGTGCCTGGACTCTGACCTCCTTCATCTCTCCTCCCCTCTACTCTTCCCAGTCTCTAGTGCCCACTGTTTTACTAGGCTGAGATCAACATTTTAGCTTCCACAAAGAATGAAAATATGTACTATTTGTCATTTTGTGTCTTCCTTCAGTTAACACAAAGCCTCCTTGTTCCAATCACAAGTGTCATGGGTGACAGGATTTCATTCTCTTCTAATGGTGGACTGATATCTTGTGTGTACATACCTCATTTTCCTTACTCATCTGTTGACACCTTGGTTGATACGCTCTTCTTGGCTTCCCCTCTAAGCAGACGGCTAGCTTCAAGTCTGTTAGCAGAATTCTGGATCCATTATTAATACTAGTGCAGACAATAACACTTCAAAACAATTTACTGCTCTGTAAATGTCAGACACCTCTGGGTGAGAAAGGTTCCTACATGCTGGGTGTATTCCTGGCGAATACACCTCATACACCGTATGGGCTATCAAAAGCGGTACAGGTGGAAGGGAAAAACAGAAATTGTGTCCCAGGATGCTTTCCCACCCCCATCCTAAAGGAAATCAAAGGAGCAAAGGTCACCAGTAGACAGCTTTGCGCGTGTATGTTGTCTTAATGTTTTTGTATATGTGAAGTGGTTATTACCCTTTAGTGGGGGATATATTCTATCTTAGAGAAAATGCCAATTATTTTGAAAAACTAACCTAAATAGCTTCCTATAGAGAGAACAAAGTTACAGGACTGAGACTCCAGTACAGGCTTGTGTCCCAACCATCCTCCAAATCAGTTCTTTTGGAAGCATACTGCTTCTGGGGGTGCCAGTTAAGTTGTGGGTATCCCATGGAGAGGCCTACAGACTCTGCTGGGCATGGAAGCCCGGGTGTTCTCTGAATGGTGCCAGGATTGGCTTTGAAGAAAAAGTGGGGGACTGTGGTTCCACATGTCTGGGCATTTCCATGCCATTGTCCCTTATACCTGTGATCTCAGTACACCTTGGCAGGGTCCTGAAGGCTCAAATTTTTCAGGAGCTGTCCCTGCCTTCCCCATCATTGCTAACCTCGCTCTTCCTAGGCCACACCCTGCCCAAATGGGCCCTCTGAGCTGGAGGGTGGGGATTTTAGAAGGTATGAAATTGGGCTGGCCACTCATGTGGTGGTGAGCCTGGGTTCATGGACTGTCAGAGACATACCTTACTATTACCACTCTTACCTGGCAGGCCTCCTCTTTGGTGGCTCTTATCATGTTTGTAAATATTACTTTAATTGGTCACTTGGTACGTAGCAATCCCTGTATTAGAATGTGTCATTAGGCCAGGCTAGCCTGGATTTATTGAATGCAGTAACCTCAGAGACTTGGTTTACTTATATGCACAGATTGAGAATCTTCTCTTATTTTTGCTGGGTGTGGACACTCTCCTGGGCCTGGGTACAGCAGGGAGTCTTGCAATGGTGTATCATTGCCCTCCCAGGGTTCAGTATAGCAGCATATTCTGCCAACTGCCCATAGGCTGGCTTGGTGAGTGATAGTGACTGTGCACGGACTGAGAGATATTGTGGTGAGGACTGGCCCTCCGTGTCTAAGGCTCCCCTGGGTGACTGGCAGCAGGATTCCTGTGCTCCCATCCTGAAGGTGGTCAGGACCACAGCTCTGCTCACTGCTGAAAAGGGCTGGCGGGAAGCCCAGGGCTCACTCGCCCAACCTGTTGGGGTTTCAGATTTGTTCCATTTGAGCAGTCAATTAATTAGTAACCGGAGCTACCCATCATCCCTGGCTCTGGCGGGGATTGCCAGGTTGCTCCTCCTTCCTCCTTTCCATTCGCTCAAATTGAGCAGCCTGCTTCTGTGATATCATTTGAAATATGGCCAAGAAGCAATTAATGTGCTGTTTGCTGACAAGGATATGCTGCCGCTGCGGGAGCAGGGCGGGCCATGGGAAGGCCGGGAGCATGGGGAGAGCAGAGGGAGAGCTAACAAAGGTGTGGGTGGAGGGGATGCTGCTGGGCTTTGCAGAGTGCCAGGACCAGGCAGAAGCCCTCTTCCCTGTGACCTTCTCTCCCCTCCCTGACCCGGGGCTGTGGGGAAGGCCCCGGGGGTGGGATGGGATGGGTTTCCTTTGGCCCTAGGGACGATTGTTCTGGTGACATCTGCCCATTGCCAAGTCCTCATAATGTGCCCAGTATGCTGGGTTCATGACTTCCATGGGCCCATTTCATAGACGCATAGGTTGAGGTTCCAGAAATGCCAGTCCTGGCCTGGTAACTGAGGCTGTAGGTACAGGGTGTGATGGGAGCCACTGGAAAAGCCTGCCTGTTGAGGCAGGTGCTCAGCAGGGAAGGGAAGGGTCAACCCTTGGGCCTTCTGCCAGGTCATGGTGACTTGTGTGGGGATGTAGGGCTTGATAAATTGTAGCATTGCATCATCATGGCTGCCTCTGCAGGAGGGTGGATAGAAAGCATCAGGCAGGGTAGGCTGACCTGGCTTAGCTGGAGGAGCAGAGGCCTTGATGGAGTAAGGGGCTACCTGGCACTGGTACCAAGGAGCAGGGCTCCTTCTCCACCTGACAAAGTCGGCTCCACCGGGTCTGGGGTTTTCCAAAGATACTGCTCCAGAAGAAAGTGGCCTGACCAAGGGAACCCACACAGGTCCCTCTCTGTAGCCGGATATAAATGTTCGGCTTTCTCGGCCTTCTGATAGCTTCTGGGGCCATTCTAGGGATTCCTGTCTGCTCTGACTGCTGATTCATCCTGGGTATAATTTTGTACAGAAATTAGTCAACAGAGAGCCTTCCCAGGACCACTGGCAGCTTGTCTCAGGCACCATTCTGTGCTGGGGCATCCTCCAGACACGAAGTCCTGGCCCTTATGGACATAAACTGCTCACGGCAAAGCACTGTGGTGGGGGCTGGTGGCCTGGCCTGCTGTCTCAACACCTGCTCTCATAGACCCGGAGAAGAAAAGCAAGCTGTGGCCTCTGTCAGCTTGTCAGGAAGACGTGGGGAATCCTTGAACTGGAAGGGCTAGCCCCACCCCTACAATCACATCCCATGCCAGGCACAGTGCTGGGCCCCGGGGACTCAGGGAGAAGGGTACCGTGTTTGGGGCTGTGGGCAGGGTGGGAAGAATCTGACCCAAAGCGATGTGGGTAAGAGACACACTGTGCCATAAGCAGGTTTGGTGAATGTGCCATACCGTGCATAGAACAAAGGGGTGAACCCTGCCAACTGGGTCCTCCACCTGTTCGTTGCTAGTGCATGCTTCGTGCCCTCCTAGAGATTTGCTATTCAAGTGAAGAGGGCTCCACACGTGTTCATGAGTTCTATCTTTGCTGTTTCCTTGGTAACACTGGGCACATTTTGGCATCCTTTCTATATCAGCTTGTACACACCCATGCTGTTCTTTTTAGGAACTGACTAGCCTTCCATTATGCGGACAGAACCTACATTTTCCTTTTCAGTCAGTGCTCTCTGGTGGGCATGGCAGTTGCTTCCTGTCTTTTGCTGTAATGAGGGATTCTGGGGTACGAATGTCTTGTGGAGCATGTGCCCTGGGAGAAGTCCCTAGAAGCTGACGTGCTGATCAACGCGCACATGAGTTTCAGTTTGATGGACACTATCTTATTGCTTGTCAAGGGGGTTGGACTGCCTTCCTCTCCCAGGGTCACATTAAGCACTTATTTCCCCATACCCTCACCTACACAAATGGAACCAGACTGGCCGATCTTCACTACTCTGATGGGGAAGAGCACTGTCCGCTGTCTCACGGTGCTTTGGTTTTTGCATTGATTGATTTGGTTACATGTGGTTACATTTGCCCTTCTTTGTGTGGCATAACCATGTGCAGTTCCCAAGGAGTGCTCAGATGAAGTGCTGTGTGATTGGCTGGCATGGCCTCCCTTGAAGACAGGCTTGGACCAGACCATCTCAGCAGCACCTTCCAGGTGGGCAAGAAGGGCAGAGGAGGCCAAGGGCTTGTGAGGAGTAGACGGCTGCTCAGAGGGCCGGGGGAGTAGACGGCTGTGATGTCACTTTCCACAGTGATGGAGTAGAACAGTGCTCTCACCAAGGGAAGGTAGGTGTGTGGTGGTGGTGGTGGTGTATGTGTGTGTGTAGTGTATTTGTGTGTGTGTGTGTGTAGTGTATTTGTGTGGTGTGTGTATGTGTGGTGTGTGTGTATGGTACACGTGGTGCGTTTGTGTGTGTGTAGTGTATTTGTGTGTGTGTGTGTGGTGTGTGTGTGTGTGTGTATGTGTGTGTGTGGTACATGTGGTGTGTTTGTGTGTGTGTATAGTGTATTTGTGTGTGTGTGGTGCTTGTGTGTATGGTATGTGTGTGGTGTGTGGTGCATTCATGCGTGGTGAGTGAGTGCGTGTGTGGTATGTGTGTGTGAGTGTGTATGTATGTGTGTGTTTGCCCAAACCAAGGGCAGCTTTGGCCTGCCACCAAAGAATTCTAACTGACTTCCCTTTCTGTTCTATTCAGCGCTCTGTCTTGACCGTTATGGCACCTCAGCTAACTTTGTCTCTTGGTGACAATTGAAGCTGTGGGTCTGATGGCAGCAGTCTTCCTCTCTCTCCAAACACTGATTAGAGCCAGCTAGCTGGAGCAAGGCATGAAAGAGGGTTCTAGAGTCAGAGTATCTGGGTAGTGCTCCCAAGATGGTGGCAAGTAGTTCAGCCTGTCCACATGATGCTAGGCTCCCATGAGGGTCCCAGGGTTCTCTATCTGTATTCAGTCTCCTGGTGGCAGGGGTACTTGGCTCTCAACTTTGCAGGAGTCAGACCAGAGAAAAGAATGTTCTAGATTAACTGCCAAAGCACCCATTCCTCTGAGCACCTCTGGGGACAATCTAGCCACGTTAGCAGAAGGCCAGCTCTGCCAATGTTCTGTGACTTCTCATTGACATCCGTCCCAAATATGTGACCATGCTAGCTAGTGTCTACTCTTCCAGTCTGTCCTGATGGCCTGCTCTTCTGGCTGCTGCGGGGTGGGCTGGTTCTAGGCTGGCATGTGGAGGGAAGGGCAGTCACTCTTGACTGAAGCTGGGGCTTAGGGTGTGGAAGTCTTGGGAGCTGGTATTTGGCCAGCCGTACACTGTGCCAGGCTGATGTCACCAGGTGTGAGTCCCATCACCAGGGGAAGGGAAGTCTTGGGAGGCCAGGCAGCCATTGTCGGTTGGCTTATCTGGATTAGGCTTTTCGAGCGAAGGGAAGAAAGGAATCTGCTTTGTTGCAGCTGGGTGTCAGGCTGGAGATGCAGTTGGCGCTCCTGGCAATCCCCGGCACTCTCCAAAGCATATTTGTTGCTCTTTGGAGAGGCGGCCAGGTGCTCTCTGTTATGATAGCAAGTGGTGACACAGAGTTAGCTTGAAATGGGATACACAAACAGGCTAAAAATAACCGAGTCGGGGCAGCTTGGCATCAGCTAGCAAGCAGGCTGTCGCTGCTCAGCAAAGGGTGAGGGTAGGCAGCATCAAAGGCCCTACCTCAGCTTCAGGGGATGGGCTGGGCATAGTGGTGGACCCTCTCTCCTGGTCCTGCTTCCTACCACTAGGCAGCTATAGGCTGCCTGAGGGTGGAGATGCCAGATGGTGCCTGAAGCCCAGGGGAGGGGGTGTGGTGGGCCCGGATGTGATTGAGGCAGTTTATGTCTGTTTGCAAGAAGCTGGGCCAATGTTTGGACATCTTTATGGTTTGGGAAGTTTCTTGGCCTAATCCAGAGGAGTCATGGTTGCATCAGAGCCTGTGGTCCTCTCCTCGGTGGCCCATGTGGAGGGAGAGAATAGAAGGAGCTGATCCAGTCTTGAGGAAGGGTGAAGAAATGGATACCTCCTGATCTTGATGACTGCAGCAGAGAATTTCAATGCACCCTTGGAGGTCCATCTAGGCAAAGAGGAAGAGCCAGGGAACCTGAGTCTGACATGATGGGGGCCCATTAGTGGGATGTTGACGACTTGGGCGTATGTCATAGCAGATGACCTAGCAAAGGATGTGTTTGGGGTGGGAGGAGAGACGAGCGGGGGACTTAGGCCTGCGCTCGCTTTGAGTGGAGCCAGTCCTGAGCTCAGCGCTGCCTGCCGATGAGGATGTCTTGCTGCGCACCGCTGCTCACCTCAAGAGGCACTCAGCCAGCGAGCATCTGCTGCACTGCTCCTAGGTCCTGCGTCCCAGCTGGGTCTGGTTTCCTCCGTTCACAGACAGGGTAGGGATCTACTTCCCTGGCTCTTGCTCTCGAGGGTGGCCAAGTGAACTGTTTGGGTCTGGGCCCCAGAGTTAGAACAGGGAGGGCAGACAGCCCAGTGAGGTTTAGAGTTTGATGGTTTCTGTAGCACTCAGAATGCCCCAGTGATGCTAGAAGGGGAGCATTGGGGGTGCCCCTTGCCTGACATGAGTACTTAGGGAGGATCCTTGACTACTTGGTCTTAAGTGCCCTACCTTACCATCCCTCTGTGGAATCATAAGATCTTACTTCCATAGCATTCATTCTGTTGGAGGGCTTCTTTAGAGCCCCCCTTTCCGAGAGTCATCTCTGTGACAGCCTAGATTATTGTAGGGCCATCTGTAAAGCCAGTGTGCACAGCAGGGCTGGCTGGTGATAGACGGCCCATAAATATCCAATGAACACATGGATTGGAAGATTTTTATGGCAGTTACCTAAGGGTAGAAAAATTTGAAAGATGTTCATCTGTCAGTGCCAACAATGGACTGGGAGCCTGATAAATATTTGAGTGAGTTCTGGTGGGGAGGGTGGTGATGGCACCACTTCAGTATTTGGAAGAAGACTAGAATCTTCCCCAAGGGTTGGCACCATGATGCCCTGTTTTTTTTTTTTCTTCCCCTCTGTCAGCCGGGTCTTTATGTATCCAGAGTAGGGACCATGTCATGTTTTCTCAAGGGAAGAAGTGAAGCACCAAGGTGTTGACCTTGGACACACCCCCATGACTCCATTACAATTCACATGATGCCAGGGTCCAGAGAGATGAGAGAGGAGACATGGACATGTGGACTAGCTTTTAAGGCTGCCAAGCAGAGCCCAGAGAGTTCCAGAAGATGAGAGAGATGGAGGTTGCATGGTGGTGGGTGTAGCTGTGTGAATGGATGCTGGACGCCTCCAGGGCAGTTGGCAAACTCAACAGCCCAGGAGAATTCTGGATGACAAGGAATTTGGAAGAAGCCAGGAGTCCTGGAGAAAGGTGAGGGACCAGAGCCAGGGACTGGTAATGCTGGAGGTGGTGGTGGCTATCAGGTCAGGGAAATGGCTATCCAGATGATCTTGCCTGGCTCTGGGCTTTGTCCTTCAGATCCTTCCATCACTGGCCCTAATTGTACATCCCCCTCAGCCATGTTGTGACTTTCTCCCAGTGTGGCCTCTCAGTGAAGTGCCTTTGACGTTAGAAGGTCAATGGCCCCATCCCCTACTCCTAATAATGTTTGCTCAGTGTCTGCAGGAGTGTACTTACCCCCTGACCCCAGTGAGTCTGCACACAGCTCTGCCCCACTGGCCCACTAGAGCAGAGGCTTTATCTTCCTTCTGTTCTGATTCCTTATACACTGCCAGGACATGGCCTCTGTCCAATCAGTGATCATGGTGTCTGTGGTGTGTGTGTGTGTGTGTGTGTGTGTGTGTGTGTGTGTGTGTGTGTGTGTGTGTGTATTGGGAAGCTGAAGGACTCTCAGGCAGAAGAGGAAGCCCTCCAATTGTGAGAAGGGGATAGAACCTAGACTGTCCCATTTCCTGGGGTTACAGGCAGAGGTGGCTTGTCTATTCCCTCCCATTCTGAAACATTAGATTTTCTAGATCATGTTGAGAGGGTTATTTTTGTCCCTGAAGATTGGAGTCTGAAGCAGTTGTGACATAAGAGAACAGCCAAAGTTAAAATGCAGGACTCCAGGCACTTGCCAGATGACAAGGGGAAGTCCAAAGGTCCCAACCCCTATGGTATCCCTTCTCTGTCCTTGTCCCCTCTACCTCATTGAGAGCTGAGGCCAAGCATTTTGTCAAAATGCCTGGAGCCCTGAGATTGGTGAGGAAGGGTGTAGCAGGTTGGGCAACCTGGGCAGGGTCATGCCACTCTCCAGCTCCGCATCCTTTGGAATCTTCACCTTGCTCCGTTCTCCCCACAGTGCTTGGGGGCTCCCTGGCAGATGGCTGGGTCTCTTTAGTTCTATACCTGATTTTGAGTGGTCCCTGGGCCACCCTTTAGCTTACTGTTTCTGTGTGCTCTAGGAGCAGGCTGCTCTTCTCCACCTTTGGGACACACTGCTTCCTGTGGCTTTAGGAAAGGCCTTGCTGTCTGGTTAGTTGTTGAATGACTGCATTCTAATCCTCCATATCCAAATACAGCCTCTTTCAACATCATTGGGGTTTAGCTGCAGGTCTCCATCTCCTGCTGTAACTTTGTGATGTCTCTATTCCTCCATGCTCACCATCTGCTCTGGCCTCCTGCCTCTTAAATGTCTCTTCTACCTGTGTGAGCTTGCTGGCTGCAAACCCTCACCATTCATGACTCCTTGCAGAGGGAGGACCCTATAATTCTGATCTAGGATGTGTGCTGTGGATACTGGCAGACTTAAAGCATAAGTCCTCATCTCTCCCGGCCCCTGATGGCAGGGGTGGTGCTGTTCAGCCTACCAG
>CABHPQ010152019.1:0-10186 GCA_902168405.1 Peromyscus aztecus
AAACAGGTGTCAAACTCCCAGGGTCCTTGTGAGATTACTGGGGACACTATGGGGACAGCTAGGACGGAGCCTGGCTGGTGACAGTGCACGGTACACAGAATGCTGAAGTTATGGTGTTTACGGTAGACTCTGCCCCAGCTCCGAGCCCATGGCTGGGGGTCTTGTCTCGCCATGTGCCTGAACTCTTCATTTTTCTCCACGAAACTCATCATAGCTGACAAGCTCTTACTTCACTTCCTAGTGGGTGTGTCCTCTCCCCTGTCTCCCAGAGGGTGGCTCTAGAGGAACAAGGCCTTTCGAATGCTGTGCTCACCAACATCTAGAAAGATGTCTCAAGAGAGGTGTTTCAGAAGTGCTTGTCCAGGTAGTGCATGCCTATGGTCCCGACTACTTGGCTGGCTGAGGCAGGAGGATCATCTGAGCTGGAGAGTTTAAAACAAACCTGGGTTAAATAGAAAGATCTTATTTATAAAATAAATCAATAGATAAACTTGCTATTGAAGTGAGCTGAGCTAAGGGACAGGTGGTGTGGGACAAGTGTACAGGATACAGCCAGTTGGAGGAAGCCGCAGGATCCTGGGGTCTCCAGAAGGTGGGAGGTGGGGTTTTCTCCCCTCTTTCCCTAGGGTCACCAACCCTGCCTGGGCTGCTTTGGGTCAGACCAGACTGTTCTGAGGGGAAGGCAGGGGGAGATGAAGAGTCAAGCCTCGGCCTGAGCAGCTGTATGTGGAAGGCAGATTGCTCCCCCTGCAGCCTGTCCATTTCTGACTCAGGGAACTGAAACACATCATTTCATGGCTTCTGGTTACCAGAGGAAACCCCAGTATGGGAGATGATGGCCCGGGGCATGCCTTTGTCATGACCCCCAACCCTGAGCTGGATAGAGTACAGCTGTCCTTCAGTATCGTGGGGATGGGCTCTGAGACATGCCCCACACCATATGACTTACATGAAATGGCACAGCACCTTTTGTAACCTCCACATGCTCCTGCGGGCTTGAGAATGTCTCTAGATTACTGAAAATGCCTAATACAATGTACATGCTATGTAAATAATTGCCATACCATATAGTTTAGGGAATAATAAACAAGGGAAAGTCTGTACATGTTCATCACAGATGCAAATCTTTTCCACGTATTTTTTTAATCAGCAGTGAGTTGGATCTGAGGACACAGAACCCCGGCAGGTATAGAGAGCCTCTGCTCAGGCCTCTGCAGCCATGGTGAGAAGTCCAGTTCGCTGTCCACCTTTCCTAAGAACCTTCCACAGTAGCTCCTCTGGACATACTCCAGTTTGTACAGGTCCCCCCTGTGGAGGGCTCAGAAGTGGACATACTCCAGGCCTGTTCTGAATGGTACAGATGTAGGAGTGCACAGGACACCCTGTAGGCGGATTTTCCTGTCCCGCCTGCCAGCTCCCAAAGAACCACACGGAGACTTATTAAGAAAGCTCGGCCGATAGCTTAGGCTTGCTTATAGCTAGCTCTTATGACTTAACCCACTTCTATTCATCTATGTGCTGCCCTGAGGCTCGTTTGCCTCATCTATGTACTGCCCATCCTCACGACTCTGCCCTTCTCCTTCCCACTGGTCTCTCTGCCCTGAAAATCCTGCCTAGCTATTGGCTGCTCAGCTTCTTATTAAGCCAATCCAAGTGACAATCTTCACAGTGTACAAAAGGTTATTCCAGAACACCCCCCAGGGATACACATGAACATGCACTTATTCAGTCCACACACATGTACCTATATGCCGCCCAAGTGCATAAGCTGCTGCAAAGCAGAGCCAACCTTTGTGCCAGGATGCCCAAACTGGTTCAGCCCCTGTACCTCAGAGAAGGCTGTGGATCTGAGGGCCCCTGGGCAAAGCTGACAGGAAGCAGTCTCAAGTGTCCAGGCTAGCCTTTCAGAAGTAACTCGGGCACTGGTAGTCTCCCATCTGCAAATAGCTTTGGGCAGAGCTGGGCCAATCACAGCTGGGTCCTTGTTGCCTGACTGAATGTCTGCTGCTGTGGCAGAGCTGAAGGGCCAGTCCTCAGGGATGTCCAAGAGAAGCCAAGGCTGAGCTAGGGCCTATGGGCTACTGAGACCTTCAGACCTCAGGAGTCTGGAGATGGAATAGAAGCTAGGACTGGTGCTAGAAGCAGAGAAGGCTTGAGCTCACCTTGGATCTTAAACAAGTTGACCTTGAACTGAATCTAGAAGCTGGAAGTACCTGGAACATGTCTAAGGAGTACACATAAGCTCCCCCAAGGGCATCCAGCAGAGCTTCAAAGCCAAGGACCAAGAACTTGATTGTCATTAGCCTGGTGGCTGAGGCATGACTTGATTTTTGTTTGTTTGTTTGTTTGTTTTGATTTAGTTTTGGCCAATGAGATGAAAGAAGCCTGAGTGATGACGGATCATGCTGGGGTCTCCCAGCAACGGAGCCAGTCCTAACCAGCCTACCCCCGGCCCATGATGGCAAATTTGATCTTTCCCAAAGCTTTAGAGGGGGCAGTACGACCCCTAGAATTTCCTCTATATAGTGTCTGTGGCTGGGGTGTTTGCTAGTGTCCTAGACCCTTCCCACCACTGCCCACGAGAGGCCTTATCTCTCCATCCACCTGTCAAATCTCATCCTTTCCCACCCCAGAGCTGGGGAGTGCACAGGCCAGGGCTAGGGAGGGGGCACCTGAATCAAAAAGGCCAAGATCCAAATTCCACTCCCACCATGGTGTGAACATCTCTTTAGATCATCAACCTTCCTAACACTGTGACCCTTTAACATAGTTCCTCATGTTGTGGTGACCCCCAACCATAAAATTATTTTTGTTGCTACTTCATAACTGTAATTTTGCTACTGTTCTGAATTGTTGTGTAAATATGTTTTTCTGATGGTCTTAGGTGACCCCTGTGAAAGGGTCATTTGACCCCAAAGGGGTCATGACCCACAGGCTAAGAACCACTGCTTTAGACCATCCAAACACGTGAGCCACATGAGTGCTGGCACATCACAGCCTCGAGAGCACAGTTTCCTTTTCTGTAAAATGGAAGCAGCATGCCTTACCTCGTGGTCCTCACATGCCCCTGGAGCAGAAGGTCACATTCAGATCAGGGCCAGAGGTCTGCCCCCAGCTAGTCCTGCAGGATGGGCTCTTATCTCTATAGCTGGCAGAGCTGGGGCAGATCAGGGTCAGAGTGAAGAAAAGCCAACTGCCTTTTATCTCTGAAAACACCCAGGTCTGCTAAGGAAAGAAATAGGACCAAGGTCCATCAAAACTGGCCAGAGTCTTGCCTGGCATCCAGCTTACACATGTAGCATTAGTAAGCACCATCGAAGCCTGGCCTGGGGTGTATGTGGGGAGCTTAGGTGTGAACAAGGCAAAGGTGTCTCCTAGAAGATCAGCCTAAAGACAAAGGGAGCCCTGGACTCAGTCATCGTGCAGAAAGACCATGACCGTGGCCCACATAGGATGTTCCACATATTCATCTATTTTCTATCACTATAAAGAAATAGCTGAGAGAATTAATGTATGGGAAGAAAGGTTCTCCACGGCTCATAGTTTGGACCATTTCAGTTTGTAACCCACAGTCTCTTTGCTCTCAGATGAGGCAGGGGGGTATCATAGTTGGAAGACACAGTAGAGGGAAACCATGACGTCACAAAGCAGGGGGCAAAGGAGAAAAGGAGCAACCCAGGGTCCCACAATCTCTATCAAAGGCACACTCCCAATGTCCTAAGGATTACTTACTTAGTCCCACTTCCTAAACATTTTTCAACAGCTCCCTCCTACCCAGCCCAGTAACGCCACCCTGCGGACCGGACTTCAACACAGTGGACACATGCCTACACCATAGCACTCCATGAAATGGGAACTTCAGAAAACTTGTTAGAAAGTTATTTATAGTTTGCCCGAAATTCACATTAAACTGAGCGTTGTGTATTTTTATTTAGTAGCTATGGGGTAGTGGAAGCACATACCTAAGCCAGCCAATCTGGAGTTCAAATTCCAATTCTATTTATTTCCTGCATGACCAAAAATCAGTCACTTAATTTCTCTGTTATCACATCAATTATAAAGTTCTATTTCTACCAGACTATTGTTTACGTGTATGGCACCTTTCTAATTACTTGCTATATTTTATATACTTGTCTTATGTTTCTCAACAACATAAAAATATTGAAATAACATATCCATTAAATGAGATAAAGTATGCAGATGTCTCCTGGCATGAGAGCTTACATGTTGTAAGTGCTCATTTTCTAAGGCAACACAGATAGTCCAATAGGAATCCCAAATGTTAAGACATCAAAGAAGACAGTCAGTCCATCCTGTGAGCAGAATCTGTACAGATTTCATAGAGGAAGTGATGTGGGAAATGACAGGAAGTGGCTGATGTGTACAAGCCAGGCTGTATTCCTTCCGCAGAGCCCCAGTGAGACCAACGTATCCCAGGTGTTCTGAGCACTGGGCTGCAGATGTCTGCGGTGGGACATTAGCTCTCGGCTGTCTTTGGTCCCCCACTGAAGCTGGCTCCCTACCTTCATGCCACTTTAGCCCGCCTCACCCTCACCTGCCAGCCTGGCCTGCAGCCTACTACCCCGCTAGATCCCAGGAAGGAATGCATGGGGCTCCCGCACTGTGGGGGGCCGTTCTCGTTCTCGGGTTCCTCGTGGCTTTACCCAGCAGATCCACATAGAGGATGATTAGGACCACGGGCCTGAGTGCAGGTGTCTGAGATGGTCTGCACTTGACTGTGCTGGGGGAGGAGGTCATTTGCTCCACCCCCTTGGCGTCTCTATAAAAACCCTGGGGCAGAGACAGTCGGGGCCCGTTGGAAAAGGTTCCAGGCCCTCTCGAGGCTATCCTTTATTTTCTATCTGTTTATCTCCGCGATATTCTCCGCAATAAATCCTTCTATCTAATATTTCCTGCTGTTCACACTCAAGAAAACTCTGGGAAGCTGTGGGGGTGGTGGGTAAACGCCCCACACCGCACGGCCAGATGGAGACCTGGGAAAGAGAGAACATTTTGGAACTCATGTCTGGAGAGGTCCTCAGGGCCAGAGCCTGCTGCGTGGTATGTTGGAGTCGGGAGCACAGGCCTCTCAGGGCACTAGAGAGCCAGGAAGGCTGCTGAACAGAGAAGAGATGAGGCCAGCTTCTCTTTGCTAGGTCAGATCGGTTGATGTGTACTGGGTGCCTCCTGTGATGGTCCCCAAAGGCCATGTGCTGCAGCCTTGGTCTCCAGGAGTCACATTTTAAATGAAATCACCCCCTCAAGTCTCGTGTGTTTAAACACTCAGTCCTCTACTTTAGAAAGTTATGGAACCTTTAGGAGGTGGCACTTAGCTAGAGGAAATGGGGCACAGGGACAGGACCTGGGGTTTTATATTTTATAGCTGAGCCTACTCTTACAGCTCATGTCCACTCTACTCTTCCACCAAAAGTGTCCTGGCTGCACACTCCTGCTACCAAGGAGATCCTTCCCAACCATAATGGACTGCATGCCCTCAAACTAGACCTCCCTCCCTTAAACTGCTTCCTGTCAGGCAGTTCTACAGCAGCCTGTGGTACTATTGGCTAAGTGGTATCTTTAGGAAATGAGCCTTGGGAAGGAAGTGATGTCACTGAGGGTGGGCCATGGAGAGGATATTGGGTCCTGCACTACCTGCCCCTACTTCCTGACCTCCGTAAAGTGAGCAGCCTCCTCTACCATGTTCTCCCACCACAACGCTCCACCTCACCTCAGGGTCAAACAACCAGGGTCCGAAACCTCTGAACCCATGAGCTGAAATAAGCCTTGTCTCCCTTCAAGTTGACTTTCTCAGGTACTGATCTTAGTGTTATGAATTTGCACAAGTGGGGAACCCCCAGCTGGCCAGGCTAGGGTATCCCACATGTGAGAGAAAACATGCTGGGCAGATGCAGCGGTGGGGTGGGGTGGGGGGGTCATGGAAAGTCATTCACACCTAGGCGCTGTATCCACGTGGAGAGTTTATTATAATAGAGAGATGAAGAGAAAGAAAGAGGGAGACAAGGAAGAAAGAGAAGGGAGAGAAAGAAGAGGTGCGCACACCTCATGGGAATGGAAAGAGAGAGCAGAAGAAAGAGAGGAAGGGGAGGAGTTTTTCCTTAAAATGAGACTTTTATGTCAAGACGCAGGGTGGACCCAAGGGGCGGGATTTCAAGGGGCGGGTCAGAATATTAACACTTAGCAATGGAAAGGTTCTTGTCCTTCTGTCTGCTAAGTGCTGGGGCACACGCACTAAGAAGTATCCCTGGGTCTCACCCTCTGAGCCTGGTCTATAAGAAGACACAGCTGATGTGCAAGCAATGCCCATCCATGATCACACTTGTGAGTGTGACAAGGGCAATAAGAGGAGTTAGAAAGCTCGTGCTGACAGCTGCGAAGGGAAGAGCCCAGGCGGAAGGAGCCAAAGCAGGTGACAGATACTCCCGGGGAGCCGGGCTGCAGGGAGGTGCTGACAATGTGGCCTGGATAGGACACAAGCTAGAGCTGTGGGCGCAGTCGGTGGAATGAGGTGAGAGAGTCTGGGCAGTGCGGAGCTGAGAGCACCAGTGTCCTGGGAAAAAATGCTGAAGGTGGGCGGTGCCTAAGCACAGTAGGGGAGCAAGGTGGGGGGGTGACAGATCCTCCAGTTCACCCCAACACCTGTGATGCTTTCTCGTGGAGGAGCGCCCCACCCCCACCCCCAGTGCACAGGAATAAATATGCCTAAGGGTCACACAACCAGTGACTGAGAGGCTCAGTGGGCAAGACCATACTGTCACCTGCAGAATTACACCCTCAACGCCCACAGTGACAAGGTAAACACAAGACGTTCTATAGCTTCTTCCTCCACCTTGCCTCACTGGCCTGTCCCCATCACATTTCCTGGTCACCTCTACAATAAGCTACTTGTACTTGGATCCTGGTGTTTAGATCCAGAACTCGGTTAGGGATGGACCTCCCCACCCCAGGGAATATTCTAGAAATATTCTGCTAGGGAGGACCTAGCTCCTACACTCCCGCCTGGGGTGGGCTCATGGCTAGAGTCGGTTCAGGATGCTGGGCGTTCTCTGGGCTGTGCTGATTCACAAAGAGTACCAGGGCTGGCCGTCACAGAGGAGGGGGTGGGGCTTGCACAGTCTCAGTACCCTTGTGTCTGCTAGGCCTGGAGTCCCCCTCCTGAGTCTTGTTCTCCAGTCCCAGTGAGTCAGTCTGCTCCTGGCATCCCAGGAGAAGGAGGGACTCCCAGCTGGGCTCTGTCATGCCTGACTTCTGGTCAATAGCATTTCTCGGAAGGTCACTCTACAGGGTGGGGTGCCAGAAAGTTTCAGAGCAGGTCTGAATCAGGAAACTGTGGGCCACACTATGGCCTGAGTACTGGATCAACATAGGCCTAATCACTGGACGGCGACCAGCTCAGGAGAGGCACCTGAGGCATCTGGGTAATCTGCTCCCTCCGCCACCACAGCTGGGGCCATGTTTGTCACCTGAGAGGCCTGGCGAGTCATCCACGCTGTCACTCACTGACTCTCAGCAAGTCTCAGTTTCCTCCTGAGGACAGTGTGGCAACAGGAGTCTCTTGAGTCTCTCCTGAGAAACTGCCACACGCCCAACCAGAAGTAAGTGTGATTCAAGTCCTGTACTCACAGAGACCTGACAGGCAGGAGCAAGTCGGGACTTTCAGGGGACAAAGGAAGGCAGGAGTGTTTCTGCCTGAGGACATGTAGAGAGAAAGCATGAGGGGGTCTCAGGACCCTGGGAGTTCTCTTAGGCCTGAGGTACACAGGAGAGGGAGGCCAGTACCAGGAGTGGCTAGAAGTGAAGGCTCCCTGAACACACCCCGTAGTATCTGGAGTGAGACCATGAGGAGCAGGGCCTTGTGAGGTGGCCTTTCGGGACAGTGGCCCTGATCCCTGCAGAGGCCTTGCTGGCCATACAGGTAGGGGAGTGAGGGAAGGCATGTCAGGAGATGGCCGGCTGAGCCAGAACAGGCACATGGAGGGATAGAAGGTGTCAGAAAGGTATTGGAGGCCTCTGTGCCGAAACGCCCCGGGACCTGGCTGCTACCTAGAAAGAGAGAGGCAAGGCCATATCCAGGTTCCAAACTAGAGACTGAGCAGTGAGTAGTGTGAGGCCCCAGGAAGCAAAGGAGGAGATGAGCAAGTGGCCAGGGCTACCAGGGCTTGTGCTGAGGAGGGCTGGATGCTGTGTGACCTTCCAAAGTGGACACCCTCTGAGACTGAGTAGGGTCAGCATGGGACTCAAGACACAGGCAGACCCAAGGCAGGCCTGGTGCTTCCTACCTAGAGGAAAGGAGGCTGAATGGGTCTTGGTCCAATGGCCCCCAAGCCCTAAATGACCTCATCCTGCAAAAGATGCCAGACTGATCTACCCAAGGTGGACAGTAAATCCATTTCCAAGGTCAGACCCTGCCTCCACCCGGGACCCTTCTCCTGCTTCCTTCTCAGCTGATGTAAAAGCAAATGGCGCTGAGTATGAGCCTTCCTCACATCAGCACAACAAGATGCTTAGTCAATCAAATAGCTGAGCCAAGCGAACGCAGCGTGCGGCTCCGCGAAGAGGGTTCTTTCCAGGGGAAATGTTATCATTTTCCATTTCTGTTTAATGAATCATGGGAATTACAGCAACATTACAAATGGCTCTCTGTACAGGCTATTACTTTGTTTCTGCAGGGTTCTAATGGCAGACCTGCTTCAGTGGGGGCTCAGCCTGCCCCCCCCTCCCCCAGGCTACAGAGAACAATGGTATTATTATAAGTGGTCCCTTTACAAGGATCTGCCTGGGAGGGATGGTGACCCAGGCCTCTTGAATTGAGTGCAGACTAAATCAAGTGGGAATCCCTCAGTGACTGATCAGGGAAATTTCCGGGGAGTCCTTTCAAGGACCCCAGAGTACAAGAAAAACCCCAAGATAGAAGAGGTAGAGATAGGGGGGAAGCTGGGGAGCCTTCTGAGCTGGACAGTTGGAGGGGCGGGGGGGGGGGGGCAGTGAACAAGACAGACTTGACCTCTGAGAGGAGGCCTGGTCAAAGCTGGGATGTGGGTAGCAGATACTGACTGCCCTCACCAAGGCTGCCCCAAGTGCTGGGCTGGCTCCTGCCAGGGCAGATCCCAGAAGGAGCTTCCAGTCCCTATCTATGGAGCAGAGTGAAGGGGGGCCGACGGGGGGAGAGGGTGAAGGGGCAGGTTTGTCCCTTATCCTAGCCCCAGGCCCTGTGATTCAGCCACTGGGCCTGCTTCTGCTAGGGGAGGATGCAGAGAGACCAGGAGACGTGGGATAGACCCCTTGAGGATACACAGTCTCTTCAGATCAAATGCCTACTGCCTATGTGCCTGGGTCACGCTTCTTCGGTTAAGCTCGCAGCCTGCTTTCTGTGATGTCAATCAAGAACTAATGTATATTTTATGGGTTATTTTGATGATTGCCCCAGAGCATTTGGGGGTGACTTGCTGATTCACAACCCCATCCCACCCTAAACTACAGCTGATTAGACACCTAACTCAGAGGAAGCCGAGACGATTCCGCCCCTACCATATTAGATGTGAAAGAAATATGTCTCATTGGATAACTGCCGTATCTGCAGTGCTGGCACTCTGCCTGCCACACAGCAAGGGCTCAGTAAATATCAGATGGGTGAATGAATGGCAGAGTGAATCTCCGAAGAATCTGGAATTTACAATTTTCTTTTCCTTTATTTTTATTTTATGTGGGTGGGTGTTTTGCCTGTGTGTCTGTGCACCACATGCAGGCAGTGCCCATGGAGGCCAGAAGGGGGCAGCAGATCATTTGGGACTGGAGTTACGAATGGTTGTGAGCCGCGCTATGGGCGCTGGAAATGGAACTGAAGTCCTTTGGGAGAGCCGCCAGTGTTTTAACCACTGGGCCATCTCTCTCTAGCCGAATCTGGAATATTTAGCCCGAAAACTCAGACTGGGAGTTATGGGAACTGAGTCACGTGAGCTGGAAAAGAGACCCACCCTTCCAACTCCAGGCTTCTTGGTGTTACTTCCATCCTGCTGGGTCTCTTCTGAACTTTGAGACACTGGTCCAACATCCTGACCCTCAAGCACCTTTCTTCCCTGAAAGGTGTATAAGGGGTAGTTTTGCTTCCTGATATGCATGAGTACATGCATCACACACACACACACACACACACACACACACACACACA
>CABHPQ010152021.1:13430-29741 GCA_902168405.1 Peromyscus aztecus
GTGTGTGTGTGTGTGTATGTGTGTGTGTGTGTGTGTGTGTGTGTGTGTTGTATGATGCCGGTATAAGGGCACATGTGCCACAATGCTCCTGTGGAGGTCAGAGGACACCTTTGTGGAATCTGTTTTCTCCTTCCATCCTTATGTAGATTCCTGCGCTCAGACTCAGGTCACCGGACCTGTACTCCATGCCCCTCTAACTGCTACGCCATCTCGCTGGCCCTTCACATTACTTTTTAAGACAGGATCTTTTACTAAACCTGGAACTCACAGATTCGGCCAGACTGGCTGGCCAGTGAGCCCCAGAGATCCCCTTATCTCAGCCTCTCCAACTTTGGGATTACAGGTGTGTGCTGCCACACCCAGCTTTTATCTGGGTCTCCATTCAGATCTGGCAAGGCAAACCCCTTACCAACTGAGTTATCTCTCAGCCCTTCAAAGTCTTCAAATTTTAAAATATTTATTATTTTTAATTATGTGTGTATGTGAGGGGGGCAGGGTATGTGTAAGGGATCTGTTTCAGCTCAGGACCCCAAAGACCAAATTCTCTGCACAAAGGAGATTTATTTGCCCCAGAGGGACAGAGGGTAGGGAATAAGAGACAAAGACAGGAGACAGAGGATAAAGGAGAAGGAGAAGGGAACCAGAGAGAGCAGGAAGGGATATTTGTCCTGGAGGGACAAAGGACTGCCTCTGGAGAGAGAGCAGATAGATGTGGCCCATAGGAAAATGGTGGTTTATAAAGGCAAGGAGGGAAGCCCAGTGTTAGGATAAGGTATTTAATTTTAATTGGGCATGTTAATTAGGTGAGCCAAGGAGGCTTTTTTTTTTTTTTTTTTTTTTTTTTGTTCTTTTTGAGACAGGGTTTCAATGTGTAGCCCTGGCTGTCCTGGAACTCACTCTGTAGACCAGGCTGGCCTTGAGCTCACAGAGATCTGCCTGTCTCTGCCTCCCGAGTGCTGGGATTAAAGGAATGTGCCACCACCGCCTGGCCAAAGGCGACTTTTGATTGCTAGACTTCAATACTTTGATAGCTGGACCTTTGAAGTCAGCCTTGGGAGGAGGAAGTGGTCAAATAAGGGAATAGATCTTGGTGGTTAGTTTTTAGAATGTAATCTCACAATTTTCAGCAAGGCAGAGGGGATGGGGGAGAAGGGCAAAGCCTGCCAGAGCCATGTTTGCAGTGTTCCGGCTGCCTAGAGTCCCTTCAGTATGTGCACTTGAGTGCAGGTACCTAAGGAGTTCAGAAGAGGGTGTCCGATCCCCTGGAGCTGGAGTTACAGGAGGTTGTGAACTGCCTGACATGGTACAGGGAATCAAACTCAGGTCCTTTACAGGAACAGTAAGCTCTCTTAATCGCTGAGCAGTCTCTCCAGCCCTGTAAAAAATTTCATTTTTGTTCATGCATGTACACACGGTTCTGTTTGATATTTAGAATAGCAACAAGCAAAATAATGAGAAACTGAAGCTGTGTGTGACATTGCATTGTGTGGTGGTACACACCTGTAATCCCAGCACTCCAGAGGTTGAGGCAGGAGGATTGTGAGTTCAAGGACAGTCTGAGATATGCAATGAGATTCTATCTTTAAAAAGAAAAAATCTTCTATAGGGTTAGGGAGATAGCTCAGTGGTTAAAGTACTTGCCTCAGAAGTGTGGGGATAGGAGTTTGGGTCCCCAGAACCCAGATAAGTTCCCGATGGATGTCATACCTGCCTGTAAATCTAGTCTTTGAAAGCAGAGCTAGGATTCCCCAGAGCAAGCTCACTAGCAAGATAACCCTGTGAGTTCTGGATCTGATTGAGATCCTGCCTTGATGCATAAAGTGGTAGGTGATGATTCCCAGCATCACACACACACACACACACACACACACACACACACACACACACACACATATATCCAGGGAAGTCCCCCAAATCACCCCCCTGCCCTTGCCATTCATCGTGAGATTGGTGAACTCAGACAGCCCAAGCTACAGCGACTCTAAAAATAGCGTGCTCACAGTTACCAAGAATACCCACAGAACAGCGTTCTTCAGGAGTGAACCCCAACCCTGTGCTACAGGAGAATAAGAGAACTCTAGTGGCTCCCCGGCCTCACACGCTGGTCCCTTACTTTTATGCTGTGGATTTTACTGAAGAATTGATGCAGGAAATGAGGGAGATTGCTAAATTCCTGCACAGTGAACTCTGCATGGATTATCTACTTCCTGGTTTATCCTAACACCTTCTAAAGTCCAAAGGGATTTTTTCCCCCTGCTGCTCAGTATTCTGAGCCATCACCCCCACCTTGAATTGGTAGGGGTTCAAGGAATGTAAATTCATTTTCTATTAGCTTAAACAAACACAATTAGAAAGGAAAATCCCCAAGGCAAAAAACACCTATCTGAGCCAAAAGTAAATTATCCTGGACTTTCTTGATTGGTGAGACAAATGAAGACTCCATGTAATTATCTTTTTAATCTCTGGGAGAGTGTTTCAATGTTTTCCTTTATGGGTTTTTATGATCTTAATGTTCTTTTATATTCATCTTAAGTCACACTATAATGTGAGTTCATCTCTCTTGTGGCACCAAGGAAATCTGGTGAGCTTACCTGGGCCAGTCTTCATGAAGGCACAAACATGACCGCTTGATGCATTTAAAGTTTTTTGCCTATCTTTTTTTACATAGATTTAACCACTTACTATTGTTTTTAAGATCTCCACGGCATTTAGAATGATAGGTGTCCTTTATGCAATGTACGCGCGCACGCACACATACATACGTGTATGTAATTCTCACAATAGTGTGTAATCCTCACAATATCCCTACAAAGTACTATAATGACCCCCAGTGTATAAATGAGGACATTTTGAATATTACAAACAGTAGAAAATTGACAGTGAGTGAGACACTGAGGATTCACTCATGTCAAACAATCTAAACTCAGAACGTATAAACAAATTGGATGTGGGGTCTGGGAAACCGTAATCCAGGAGACACACATTCTAAAAGCTCCGAATCAGTGTTTGGAAAGAGGTAGAGAAAGTAGGACCTTTACAGCCAACAAGGTTCTGAAATCATCACATGGTAATCAAAGTTGTTGAAAGACAGACTCCTTCTGAAGCTGGAAAGGAGTCTGAGGGCCAGAGGGGCACACCCTAAAGTGGCATTTCTCTTCTCTGTACCCCAACAAAAATGAATTCACACACATACTATGAAGGAAAGTTTTAACTGTCGCCTTGCCACAGCCTAGAGTCATCTGAGAAGGGAGTTTCAACTGAAGAACGATCTGGACTAGACTGACCTGTGGGCATGTATGTGCGGGATGGTTTTGTAGGTAGTACCATTTCCTGAACATGAGCTTCTGAACTATATCAGACAGGAGAAAGCTAACTGAGAGCAATCAAGGACCATTCATTTCTCTCTGTTCTACACATGCACACTTATTTATTATATCTTCCTGCTGCAGGCCGCAGGAATATATCATAAGAACTCAGCTGGTTATGGCAAAGTCACTACCTGGAGGAATCAGGGAATTCCTCCAGAGGAAGTCAAATCCCAAGGAGTTTTTGGTGTTACTTGGCTTGTTATATATCAGCTGTATTCTGTTATGAAAATCATGTGTGCCTTCATAGTTTTCCCAATTGACTTTTCCCTTAGAAGGGCTAACAGTGTGGACTGATCACTCTCTGGACATACACATTCCAGGTATTTGGAGAACAGCCTCGGGAAAGGCTTTCTCTGGAATCAGATATCTCCCTTAGCCACTTTCAAGGACTACAGGAAACACTGCCCAGGTGGGCGCCCAACTTCCGAGGATAACAATGATAACAGCCCACGTGCAAGTCTCCTGACTTAAATTCCACAAGGAGACACCGCCCAGGTGGGTGCCCAACTTTCAAGGACTAACAGTGATAGCAGCCCACATACAAGTCTCCTAACTTAAGGTAAATTCCACAAGGGGACACCGCCTAGGTCAGGTAGACATTAAGTAATAGCTTTATACAATTTAGCTCGGACCCTCCCTTTATATACCAGGACTTCCGGGGCACAGGAGGGAGAAGAGAAAAGAGAATGGAAGAACTAGATGGGTAAGAACTTGAGAGGAGCAAACTGAGATGGGGAAGAACTAGATTGAAGGGCTAGAAGAGAGGACTAGAGGAATGAGATGGAAGAAGAGGAAGAGCCAGATGGGGAAGAACAAAATGAGGAAGATCCAGATGAGAGAGAAGGAGATGGGAGAGGAGCTGATAGGAGAAAGAACTAGATAGATGAGAACCTAGAAGGGACAGAACTAGATGAAGGAATTAAGATAGAACCTAGAGGGGACAGTAGATAAATCAGGCAAGAAAGGAGCTAGACATGAGAGCAGAACAGAAGCTGTGTAGAGAGAGAACTATCACAGAATAATAAAGTGTATGAACTAAGGAGTTTTGTGTACATAGATTCATTTCTTTATATCAAAGATTAATTATCAGCTGGTTGTAGATTCTTCCCGGACCCTGGGAGGGGACTATCGAGGAGCTGGACCCCCATAGTCCCCGATATCTTCCTAATGTCATGTCTGTTACTAGGATAAAACACCTCAACAAAAAGAAATCCATGGGAGAAAAGGGTTCATCTTAGTCCACAATTCCAGTTAGCGTCCACCACAGCAGGGATGTCAAAGCAGTAACTTAAAACAGCTAGTCACATCTACAGCCAAGAGCAGAGAAAAACAAGTGTGTACATGCACATGTGTTCAGCTTTCTCTCAGCATCCCCTGCCTAGGGAATGGTGCCTCCCAATATAGGCCGGATCATTCCACCTCAATTAACACAATCAAAACAGTCTCCCCCAGAGACATACCCAAATGTCAACCTGATGCAGACAAACCCTCAATGAGATACTCTTTTCAGGTGGTTCTAGGCTGTGTCAGTCAAGTCGACTATTACTTGTACATTGAAGGTCTAGGTCAGATGCACTTCTGGAGATGCAGTCTGGTCATGCACATGGAAATGTGAGAAAGGATAAGTCAGTGGTGAAAGGTGGGATTTACCGAGCTGGTATCATAACGAATGCATGCCATGCATTAGCAGGAACTCACTAAACACACTTTTTGTGCCTTTTTCTTCTTCACGATGGATCAGAAGAAGCACGGGACTCTCTTGTTCTGTTTCCTCAGTTCGACAAATGGACAGACTCTCAAAGGAGAAGAATTCTTACAGGCCTGCTCGAGCGCTGCTCCCTGTCCCAGCAGAAGTTCTGTTGTCGAAAGCTGCAGGAGAAAATTCCAGCAGAGGCCCTGGATTTTACTACCAAGCTCCCCCGGGTGTTATCTGTCTATATCTTTTCCTTCTTGGACCCCCGGAGCCTTTGTCGCTGTGCACAGGTAAAGGCGATGGAGTGGCACGTGACAGTTTGTTGGGACAGCCTTAGGAAACTCTGAAGGTGGAATAACCTCAAGATGAACCCCACATGCGTGCGCATAAAGCCAAGCAATAGGTTTTAGTCTGCAAAGTTTGGATGAATGGCCCTTGACCTTTTTTTATGTCTAACTCTGTAGACTCAGAGGTAGGTGTGTGTGTGTGTGTGTGTGTGTGTGTGTGTGTGTGTGTGTAAGACACCATGAGTGTCAGATGACAAAAACTACTAGCAGTTATACACATAAGTGGTTCCTCAGCAGCACAGCATTGCCACCTAGCACATAGCTACAATAACATCCTCGACCAATGGTTTTCAACCTTCCTAATTATGACCCTTTAATACAGCTTTTCATGTTGTGGTGACCTCCAACTACAAAATGATTTCATTGCTGTTTCATAACTGTAATTTTGCTGTTATGGGGCTGGAGAGATGGCTCAGAGGTTAAGAGCACTGGCTGCTCTTCCAGAGGTCCTGAGTTCAATTCCCAGCAACCACATGGTAGTTTACAACCATCTGTAATGAGATCTGGTGCCCTCTTCTGGCCTGCAAAAATCTTTAAAAAAAATTGGAAAAAAAATTTTTGCTGTTATGAATCATAGTGTAAATATCTGATATGCAGGATATCTGATATGCAGCCCCAATGAAATGGTCGTTCAACCCCCCCCCCCCAAAGGATCACGACCCACAGGTTGAGAACCATTGCCATAGACTGTGCAGTGCAGGTCACCTGTAAATAGAAAAGCTCACAAGAGGGCATTTATGAAATAAGTACTAAGAGGACAAGAATGAAAGCTATCTAAGCTAAGCTGCATACCTGTGAACTCAGCACTCAGAAAGCTAAGGCCGGAGAACCATTGTGAGTTCAGGGCTACCCTGGACTACAAAATGAATCCTTTCTCAAAAACAAAACCGAAAGATGGGTAGATCTGCGTGTGCCAGTATACCCTCAGAGGGATTGGCAGGGGGGAAGAAGCCACTATTTCTTACAAGTGATTCTTTACTGTATTAAACTGAAGTTAGGGGGCTCGAAAGATGATTCAGAGTTAAGAGCACTGGCTGCTCTTGCAGAGGATCCAGGTTCAGTTCCCAGCACCTACATGGCAGCTTACAACTTGTCTATAATTCCAGTTCCAGGGCATCTGACCCCCTCTTTTTTGTTTTCCCAGGTGAGCTGGTACTGGAAGAGCTTGGCTGAGTTGGACCAGCTATGGATGCTCAAGTGTCTGCGCTTTAACTGGTACATCAGCTTCTCCCCGACACCATTTGAGCAGGGCGTCTGGAAAAAGCACTACATTCAAATGGTGAGAGAACTTCACATCAGCAAACCCAAGGCAAGTTTGAACCAGAAAGCAGCACACTTGGAAAACATCAGCTGTAGCAAATTCTAGAACTGTGAGTTAATGATCCAGCTTGCATGTAGGAAGGGAAATGGGTCAAAGGACATACCCCATGACTTCAAACTACTCCTCGTCTGAGGCTTCATAGACCTTTTTTAGGATATTCATGTCACAGAGAGCTCTCACCTGCTGCCCTCCAAACACAGCTACCTGTAGAGGCCAGGGCTGGGGTGCTCCTCTCTGTATCCCCACCCTGATTTATGTGCCTCTCCCTCAATCACCAGACAGTTCTGACATGGGAATTCTGCATTATATTCAGTAATTGTCAGCATGGGCCGTTAGAATTTGCATGTTCAGATTTGTTATGATTCTATACAATGAGCTGAAGTTTGTTGGTTGTTCGGTCAGTGGGTTAATTAGTTCATTGTTTGAGACAGCATCTCCTTGTGTAGGCTAGACTGGCTTTGATCTCAAGAGCCTCCTGCCTCAGCATTAGGGATGCTATTACTATAGATATGGACCACTATGCATCATGGGGTCCACATGCATTATCAGCTCTCATGGGGATCTACACTAGAGCCTTATGCAAGCATGACGGCCTGAGTTTGGATCTCCAGCACCTATATAAAAAAAACCCAGAAATTGTGGAACACACTTGTAATCCCAGCACTGGGGAGGTGGAGAGAGGATGATCCCTTGGGCTGAGCTAAGACAAATGGGAGAGCTCCCAGTCTCGGTGAGAGACCCTGACACCCAAGATTTAACTCTGTCCTTCACAATCATGTTCACACATGTGTTCACAGACACATACACACATACTCATTTGATGTGAATATTCACAGAATGAAAAAAAAAGAAATATAGGATCATTTTAATACAGATATGCAAACAAGCCATCTAACAAGATTCAACATCCATTCATGATGACAGAATTCCGGAAAGACTTCATTCAGGCTGGGAACATAGTTCAGCAGTAGACTCAGTGCTTGCCTAGCATCTGTCAGGCCCAGGGTTTAACCCCAGCGCCAGCACAAAAGATTCGAAATGGTAAGAGCAAAACTTGTTTACTTCATCAGGGTGGGTTTCGTTATTGCCCATTTGTTAGAGTACCAAGCATTTTGTGCTATTCAGAATTAATGAGTTTTTTCTATATTTTACTATTACCTTTACTTAAATACTTCCCAGGTTTTTCAAAATTATCCCATATTATTTTATTTTTAATAGTATTGCATTAATTGCTTTTAGCATTGCTGGCAAGAGCAATTCGGAAAGAAAGGTTTATTTTGGCTCACAGTCCTCAATGGTGGGGAGTCGTGGCTGAAGGATCTTGAGGAGGCTGGTTGTCAGGGTGTCCTTGCCACGTGGGTCAGTCAAAGAAAGAGGTCACTCCAGGATGAAATTGTAAGGCCTGTGTGGTAGCAGGAAGGTCCAGTCTCTGGTGAACTGAACCTCGAACAGCCGTACAAAGGCATATTTATTGTTACACAAATTTTTTTTAAAGATTTATTTTTTTATTATGTACATAGCATGTATGACTGCAGGCCAGAAGAGGGCACCAGATCTCATTATAGATGGTTGTGAGCCACCATGTGGTTGCTGGGAATTGAACTCAGGACCTTTGGAAGAACAGCCAGTGCTCTTAACCTCTGAGCCATCTCTCCAGTCCCCTCAACTCTTAGCTTCTTGGCTGTGGATGCAATGTAACCAGCTGCTGTAGGAATTTGGCAAGGGTGTTGTATCTGGGGTAGACATTAGAATAAACAGTTTTCACTGTGTCCAGGGTAGACATTAGAGTGAATACCTGCTTTCTAGAAGTACTTTGACTTTGAGGAATCATTGTGGAAAACAGTAAGGAATCTTTGTGGAAAACGGCAATTGTTTTCCATGATTTGTAGAGCTGTTCTTCTGAAGGGGCGTTGCAGCCTTTGCATGACTTTGGTCACAAGATGCCTCTGGCACACCTGCTTAAGAGCACTGGCTACTCTTCCGGAGGTCCTGAGTTCAATTCCCAGCACCCACAAGATGGCTCACAGCCATCTATAATGAGTTCTGGTGTACAGGCATACTATATACGTAGTTCTGGAACCTCAGTGCACAGAATGATGCTGCCCCAGTTAGGGTGGCTCTTCTCACTTTAACTAACCCAGTCTAGAAACTCCCTCACAGATGTGCCGAGAGGTTTGTCTCCTAAGTGATTCTAGATCCTGTCAAATTGACAATATCAACCATTACAAGGATTAAAGTAGAACTCCTCCAGCAAAAAGACAAGGATTTATTTCTAAATAAGCTAATAGAAATGAACATCCACTCTAGATGGGACCTGTACAACATACAGAATTATACCAATATTACATGTCTTCTAAGTTGGCTACTGGGCTACAGTGACTGGTAGTCTTGATTGTCAACTTGACAGGCCTGGGACTGACCTCTGGCCATGTGTGTGAGCCATTGTCTTGATTGCTGATTAATGTAGGAGGTCCCAGTCCACTACGGGTGGCGCTAACCCTAGTCAGGTGGCCCTGAGGTAACTGGGCATGAGCCTGGAAGCAAGCCAGCAAGCAGCATTCCTCCATGGTTTCTCCTTCGAGTTCCTTCCCTGCTTTCCCTTGACTATGGACTGTAACCTATTGTTGTTTGTTTTTGCTCTTTTGGGGGGGGGGGCTGCCACCCAGCTCGCAAATAAATCACACACGGAGGCTTAGTCTTACTTATGAATGCCTAGCCTTAGCTTGGCTTGTTTCTTCCCAGCTTTTCTTAACTTTAAATTATCCCATCTACCTTTTGCCTCTGGACTTTTACCTTTCTCTTACTTCTATATATCTTACTTTCACTCTTACTCCGTGGCTAGCTGGGCTGCTGGCCCCTTGCATCCTTCTCTCCTTGTTCTCTTGCTCTTTCTTCTCCTCCTCCCAGATTTCTCCTCCTGTTTATTCGCTCTATCTGCCAACCCTGCCTATCCTTTCTCCTGCCTTGCTATTGGCCGGTCAGCTCTTTATTAGACCATCAGGTGTTTTAGACAGGCACAGTAACACAGCTCCACAGAGTTAAACAAATGCAACGTAAAAGAACGCAACACATCTTTGCATCATTAAAACAAATGTTCCACAGTATAAACCAGTGTAACAAAATAACATTCTACAACAGTAACCTGTGCGATGAAATGAACCCTTTCCTCCCCAAGTTGCTTTTGGTCATGGAGTTTATCATCGCAGCAGACAGCAAACTGATACATCCACAATCATTCACTAAATGAGTAAATATTTATCAAACACGGGTATGTGCTAGGTGCTAACAGTACAGAGATCCTAACCAGGTTTCCATAAAACTCAGTCCAGTAACCATGACATACCCAAATAAACACTGTAATCGAAACACTTAATACTGAGGATAATCTTGGAGTAGAAATGAACACAACAAACAAGGAGTGGTCAAACAATGGGCCTTGTTATGCTTGGGGAGCTGGGGGAATTGCTTCTCTCTCCTTCCTGCTTTCTTTCTTCCTTCCGACCTTCTTTATTTTTGGTGGCGGAGCTGGATATGGAATATAAGACCCTAGCAAAGTCTCTACCAGAGAGCTACATCCCAGTCCCAACTGGGGAAATTCTTGATTTTCACTCACAATTGAAGCAAGTTGATTTACCAAGCAAAGCCTCCCTAATCTCTTAATGAACAAAAATTGAGCTCTTAATGGCTTCCCAACATACCAGTACCACTTCCCTTAGGCTAAACCCGCACTGAAAACACTTTACGAACCAAGTGCACAAAAGACAGACTTCTAATTTTGGAAATGAAATAGAATTATTCTTCGGGAGTGGCTTTGCTTCAGATAACTGACACAGCTACAGTCTACCCCTGTGCAACTTGAACTTGTCTGTCTGTCAGTTCTTTAAGGGTAGGGCGCTGTGGAGGGGAAAAGGGTGCACCCTTTTATGAATATATTAACTGCAGTGTGACAAGCTGGATCATACGAAGTAGAGCTGCAGGATAGGATGAACAGGTTTGACATGCGGACTTGAAGCACAACAGACTTGGATTTGAATCCTGTGTGCAAACTGAAATTCTGCTTATGTCCTTATGGATCAATGAAATAGTTTCTTCTACCTTCAGATTCTGCCTCTGTAAAATAGAAGCAATGATGAGCTCGCTTTAAATTACTGTGACAGTTGGGAGTGGTGCTCACACCTATAATCCCGGCACTTCTGAGGCTGGGGAGTGAGCTCAAAGTCAGCCTGGTTACCTAAGGCCAGCCTGGGTCACAGACTGAGACACTGTCTTTGAAAACCAAAAAAGCTGGGCGGTGGTGGTGCACGCCTTTAATCCCAGCACTCGGCAGGCAGAGCCAGGTGGATCTCTGTGAGTTCGAGGCCAGCCTGGTCTACAGAGCAAGATCCAGGATAGGCACCAAAACTATCCAGAGAAACCCTGTCTCGAAAAACCAAAAAAAAAAAAAGAAAGAAAGAAAGAAAGAAAGAAAAGAAAATCAAATAAGGCTGGTGCTACAGCTCAACTGGTAGAGTGTTTGCCTGTAGGTCACAAAGTCCTAAATTCAGTTCCCAGCACTATATACACCTGGTGTAATAGGCCTGTAACTTCAGCATTCAGGAGGCGAGGAGACAGGAAGATCAAGAGTTCAAGATCATATTGAGCTATACGGGGAGTTTGAGGTGAGCTTAGGCTACACAAGACCCTGTATAAATAATAATAAATAAATTACTATGAAGATGGAATAAGAAAATGCAAAGAAACTGCTGTGCACATCCAAGTACTCCTGGGACCGTGGCTGCTGTAATCCTCATCATTATCACCAGTCACTGCCATAGTGAGGAGGAGGAGGAGGAGGAGGAGGAGGAGGAGGAGGAGGAGGAGGAGGAGGAAGAAAGTGGTTAAGATGTTTGTGTCCTTTGTCTCTTGGTGGCGGTGGTGATATTCTGCTACTCCGGGAGTAGAAATAATACATTTTCTTCCTCTAGACGCCTCCAAAGGATGGATTCATCATTGCCGATGTTCAGCCCGTTTCCGGCAATTCTCTAGAGGAAAAGCCATCACCTTCTTTTGCTTTGCGGTCCTCCTCCGCCTTAAGAAAGAAGACTAACCCCGGGGAGAAAGAGCTTCCACCGTGGCGATCATCGGATAAGCATCCCACTGACATCATCCGCTTTAATTATCTAGACAACTGTGACCCTGAGCACTTCTGGAAAGGGTGAGAAGCTCCATGCCCCTCTCAGACTATTTGTTTTTTGAAAATAATTGATTGACACTTGAGTAGATGAAAAAAAAGCGATCCCAGACCTCACTGTGAACTTCAGAAGCCTTTCAGTAGGTCGCTGCGGACTAACCGTTCTCAACAAGTGTGTGCTTTTCATCGTCATCCATCCGCTCCTTACAGCTGTAGTGACTTAGAAGTGCAACTTCCTTGATATTTTAAACACTGTGTGTGCGTGCCAGGGCACACGTGTGAGGAGGTCAGAGGACGACTTCCAGGAGTCAGTTCTCTCCTTCCACCCTGGGTTCAGGGGATCCAATGCAGATCATTAGGCATGTGTAGCAAGAACTATTGTCCGCTGAGCCATCTGGCCGGACCATCGTTAAATATTTAAAATGTTACTTACTTATTTATTTGTATGTATGTGTTGTGTGTGCATGCACGTGTGTGTTGGGAGGGGTGCCCGTGGAGGCCAGAAGAAGGCCTTTGAACTGGAGTTACAGGCGGTTGTGTGCTGTTCAGGGTGGATCCTGGGAACTGGACTTGGGTCCTGTGAAAAAGCGGGAAGAGCCCTTAACTGATAGGCCATCGCTCCAGCCCCGGTTGTCTTATTTCAATATTAATTCCAAGCCAGCATCGTGTGGTTCGTCCTAGATTTTTTTCCTTTTCCTTTTATACTTCCTTCCTTTACCAGTGAATAAGCAAACGTTAGGAGAGAGGGACAAATTTTGATCCCCTCCCCCACCCCCCCATGCTGTGCATGAGGTAGTAAGACAGCCACGGACCTTTCTGTTGAACTCACAGCCAGGGAAACCAAGCTAAGTAGGGATGGACTTGTAAAAAGATCAGACCAAGTTTGAAGCAACTTGAGCTAAGTAATGAGACCCTGTCTCAAAAGAAAAATGGCAGTTGAAATATTGGTGATACACACCTATAGTCAGCACTGAGGAGGCTGAGGCAGGAAGACAGCACATTTAAGGCTAGCCTGGGCTACATAGAGATATCCCGTCCCTGCCCCCCAAAACAAAAAACAAAAAAACCTCAGACCAAGAAGTGTATTACAATGAAGTAGAAAGTTAAGTTATATATAGGAAAATATTACCAATTATTGAAATGAGATAGAGACTGTATGGTTCATCACAGTGCTGTTAATCTCTCAACTTTTCTGCCTTTGGGAGGTTGGTTTGTTTGTGGAGATAGAGTCTCCTTTTGTAGCCCAGGCTTGTCTTGAACCTGTGTTCCTCCTGCCTCAGAACCCTGAGTGCTGGGATTATAAGTGTGTGCCACCATGCCTGGCTTTCCTGTATATTTGGAGTTTCCGTATATGGATGCTCTCCATCAAATTGTAATTTGATGACTATTCATTTTTCTGACGTGTGGCCAAGCTGGATGGTGTGGCAAAGTCAGGCTGACAAAGCCATTTTAAGCCAGTTTTAGGATTAAACATGGTCTGGAAGTTACCTTCTAGTCCTGCGCCTAAAATAGAGTGAATGGAGGATGAGGCTGGGCAGTCAGGGTCCACAGTGTGTAACTCTTCTAGGGGCACACACAGGACTGTAAGCATGTGCTAAATTCTCTGGGATTTTGGCTTTAAAAAAAAAACAAACTGTGTATTAAAGCTGGGTGGTGGTGGCACGTGCCTTTGATCCCAACACTCGGGAGGCAGAGGCAGGCAGATCTCTGTGAGTTTGAGGCCAATTTGGTCTACAGATCGAGTTCCAGGACAGGTAGGGCTGTTACACAAAGAAACCCTGTCTCAACAACAAAAACCTGTGTATTGAGGAAAGGAGGAGGTGGGAGAAAGTTCTAGGATCTGTAGCCAAGTGCAGCTTGAATCTAGAGGGGATCCTAGTTGAAAGGACAGAAGGGAGAGAGGGAGAAAAGAGGAAGGGAGAGAAGGAAGGAAGAAGGGGAGGAAGGAGAGAGGGAGGGAAAAAAGAAAACGACAAAAGGCACCCTTGGAACAACTGCAGAAATTTAAATATGGACCATTATTATTATTACTTTTTTTTTTTTTGGTTTTTTGAGACAGGGTTTCTCTGTGTAGTTTTGGTGCCTGTCCTGGAACTCATTCTGTAGCCCAGGCTGACCTCGAACTCACAGAGATCCGCCTGCCTCTGCCTCCTGAGTGACTGATTCTATCTGTATTCTTAAGTGGTAAGGACTCTTTATAAAAATCATAATCTGACACCATCTTCATCTAATTCAATGAATAACTCCTTAATACAATTAAGAGTCATCAGTGCTCAGGGTTCCTTGAATGTCACACAGATGTTTGGCTTTTTAATGAATGCTTTGTTTAATAAGGTTCCAGATACAGTCTAAAATACAGGTTGTATTTGACTCACGTGTCCGTTCTTGCCCTGGATTATAAATTAACCTTCTGTTCCGCCTCCTCCTCTTCTGTTGTTCCTCCCCTTCCCGCCTTCCTCCGCCTTGTCCCCACCCCTTGCAGTTTGTTGTAGGAATGGGGCCATTTGTCATGCTCCTCACATGACTCTGTGGAGCGCCCCACCACCGTGCATCTTCTCATGTCCCCTGTCCTCTGACCCTGGCCACACCAGTAGTAGTCAGAATCAGAGGCTCTAGAGTATATGAACAAAGACACGCACCTCCATGTCTGGTTCTCTCTGTGTTGTTGGTAACCATGGAAGCACAACACATTACCTAGATCCACTATTTCAGGCAAACTTAGTCTAGGAAGGGCCAGAAGGGAGATATTTTAGACTCTGCAGGACATAGACTCCATAGCGCAACTGCTCAGCTCTGATAGCAGAGCCTGAAAAATCGCCTAGACGGTCCACATACAAAAACCACCGTTTTCTAATACACCTTTAGGAACAAAAGTAGGCAGCAGACTGTACTTTCCTGTGGGCCATGAATTGCTGGCCTCTGCCTTCTCCTAGCCTGTGTGATAGCAAACAAGTGTTAATACTAACATACACATGATTACTGAAAATAGCGTCAGATTTCCCGGCCCGTACTTTTATCTTTGGAAGATACCCTACTAAGAATATTTAGATAGAAGCTGGGTGATGGTGGCACATGCCTTTAATCCCAGCACTTGGAGGCAGGGGCAGGCAGATCTCTGTGAGTTCGAGGCCAGCCTGGTCTACAAAGCAAGTTCCAAAACAGCCAGTCAGGACTGTTAACACAGAGAAACCCTGTCTCGGGGTTAAAAAGAAAACAACAATAACAACAACAACAACCAAAGAATATTCAGATAGGCTGGGCATAGTGGTGTGCACCTTTAATCCCAACACTCGGGAGGCAGAGGGGCAGGGGCAATCTCTGTTAGTTTGGAGTCAGCGTGGTCTACATAGTGAGTTCCAGGCCAGTCAGGACTATATAAATAGACCTTGTCTAAAAAAAAAAAAAAGAAAAAAAAAATGACAGAAAGAAAGTAAAGACAGAGCATCCAGATAAATAACAGCATTAAAGGCCCAAGGAAAACCTGCTTTGTGTGTGGCAGTACCACCAACTGTATGGATGAGATCAAACTTGTTTCATTTTGCTCTGTTATTTCCTCTCTTTTGTCTTAGCTTATACTCTGGAGAACATTTTCAATGGTTCCAAAGTCAAGTGCACAACACAAGTTATGTTTGGGGGAGTCTAGCTTTTGCCCCTAGGTCTCCATATTGTTTCTGGGGGATTCATATGGGAATCTTTCCTATAAATAACGGTTTTTCAAATTTTGTATCATTCTTCCTTTTTAAAAAGTCCGAAGAGCTGGATGTGGTGGTACCTGCCTGTGGATCCAAGCTCAGGAGTCAGAGGCAGGATGATCAGCTGGAGTTTTGAGGCATCTTGGTCTACATAGCAAGTTTCAGGAGCAGTCAGTAAGGGTTGTATAGTAAGATCCTGCCTCAAAAGTATAAAATAATCTAACAAATAGAAAGTACAGGAGCTATTGTTCTTGCAGAAGACCTCAGTTAAGTTCCCAGCCCCCAAAAGGGCAGTTCATAATTGCCTGTAACTCTAGTTCTAGGAGATCTGACGCCCTCTTCTGGCCTCCACAGGCACTGCTTATATATACATGTAGGCAAAACACAAACACCTAAAATAAAAATTATGTTTTAAAAAGTACTGGCAAATAGCAGACATGTTATGCTTTTAGATGTCTCCTTCTGAGATAAATGGCAGCATACAATATATTCGCCTCTCTTTACTTGGTTTTCTTTTTATGTATCATTGTATCCTGAGGCTCACGCTACAGTGGTCTATAGAAATATTCTGACTTCCTTTTCACAGCTCATAGCTCTCCATTGTGTTCCTGTGCCAGGGCTGATTGAACCGGCTCTCTGTAGACAGACATTTGACTCATTTCCAGTGGAGGGCAGGCAGTCTTTAAATCACAGGACCATCAGAAGTCAAACGAAAAAAAA
>CABHPQ010152024.1:0-22231 GCA_902168405.1 Peromyscus aztecus
TTTTTTTACCAGATATTTTACTGGAATGGATATACATGGATAGTCAAGTATAAGACTTAAGCATTTTTGAATTATATAACTAATATGACATTTTAATATTCCTATCTAATTCTGGTTGTTTCCCTTTATGAAAAATATATTTTATTATGAAGATGGAGCAAGTACATATTAAAATGTTATGATCAAAATGTGGAACAATTATGGAAGTCAACACAGATATGTATTATAATAAAACACTGCTTATTTATTACAAATGGAACAGGAGGAATTAGAAAAGATAATGAAGCCAGTAAGCCTCAGAATAATCCTCAAGAACAGTGTGATTGGACACAATATTAACTACTATAAAGATTCAGTGTGGAATTTGACAAAGCATTCTTACTGATGCAAGATAAAACTAAATTTAATCCTTGACTCTTCTTCTAAATATTTGAATGGTTCTGGAGATACTAATCAATCTCTCTGCCTTAATTTTCCTGACATAAATTTGAAATATAATACCCATATTATGTATTTATTTTAAAATGCCTTAAAATTTCAGTGTAATGGCATGTAAAGCTGTAAAACGCCTGATGCAAAGTTGATATATTTAATGCACTCAGATTAAATTGCTCTACTTTAGACCCCATTTCATTCTTTTATAGCACATCAATTGTGAATAGAATTTATGTTGTATATTTTTTTATTTCCTTGCTCATCATCTGTGTTGGTCTTCTAAGAAGAAAGAACCAATAAAGTTGTATTTCTGTCTTTTTTGTTCCTGGCCATACCCAAACACTTAGGACCATGACTGCAATATAATATGAATATATATTTGTTGAGTGCATACATGATAGTTATTATGAATATATCATTTCAGTTTCTAATCTTTGGAATTTGAGATGACAACTTCACATGAACCTCCAACTTGCTCATTACTCTTTTGGCTAAAAACAAGCCCTTGTACCTGGATGGGCAATGATGCCATTGTTTTTGTCTTGTAAAAAATAAAATGGGAAGAAAACAAAGCTACAATTTTTTTGGCAGCGAGTTAAAATGTGCAAATACGATTATTGAGTAATAATGAATATCCTGGGCTTGGAGGTATGCCTGATCAGTACAGCCTCTCATTAGCACAAAGGAAGTCAAATTGTGCTTTAAGAACATATGTGTCACCCAAAAGTTATGCTGAAATCCTCTTTTCCAGTATTGGGACTTATTAGAAACTTCAGTTAATCATGGCCCACTAAGTTCCATTCAAACTAAGCTGCTTTTCCTAACCTGAGTGAGATGTTACCTACCACATCATAAAGTTGGGTGAGCATAGTATTACTTTTTCATCAAATGGATGTGTAAATGTATCATGCTGGATTTGAGCAGGGCCTAAGACAGAAAAACAAACTTGTTGTGGAATTATTTATAGCGACAAGATTAAACCAGAGACAGAGGCAGAGTGTAGATGAAAGGATATAATGTAGGAGAGATCTAACTGAAACTAAGGATGTGTGAGCCATAGCAACCTATTATTTTCTAAGTTAATAAAAAGATACAATTAAAAAGAATTTGTATAAAGGTAATGCAAAATGGAAGCCCTGGATTACTAAATGAAAATCCCAGCGCCAGCTATGCCCCTGAACTGCTCGTGCAGAAGGCCCCGGGGCACCCCAAACAGTATTGGCCCTTTCCATTGTTCGCGGTAGCACATCAGAAATGAATGGAAGTTCTGTTGCTGCAGGTGCCACACATCTCAGGTGCAGGATTGAGAAACACCCTGGAACTAAGCTGAAAGCTGCCTCCCTGATGATTAGTTTTCATAGTGCCATAAGAACTTCAAGTCCCTGAAAAAAGAAATTGAAGAAGATGTCAGAAAATGGAAAGATCTCCCATGCTCATGGATAGGCAGGACTAACATAGTAAAAATGGCAATTTTACCAAAAGCTATCTACAGATTCAATGCAATCCCAATCAAAATACCAACACAATTCTTCACAGATCTGGAAAGAATAATACTCAACTTCATATGGAAAAACAAAAAACCCAGGATAGCCAAAAGAATCCTGTATAATAAAACAACCTCTGGAGGCTTCATGATCCCTGACTTCAAGCTCTACTCTAGAGCTACAGTAATAAAAACAGCAGGAATCTTTTAAATCCTCAAAGCTACCCTACTGTGAGACAGCTCTTCCAGGAAAGCCACATCTCCTTATCCTTCCCAAGAAGTTTTATTAAGTGGGTACCAAACATTCAAATGTGAGTCCATGAGAATAATTCCCAGTCAAACCACCACAGATTGAAACAGCCTTAAAGGGAGTAGACACAGTTCCTTTGGGGGATATCTTTGAAAGTCAGTGGTAAAAATAAATTTTCTAGTACATCGGGAAGGCAAAGCCACAGTCCAGATGGCCCAGGAGGCACAGAAACAAGTCACCAAGAGTTGTATTAAGGTCTTAAAACAGAATAGGATTTGGTTAATGTGTTTTTAAGATAGTTCGATCTTCTATTGTCCTCCAAGATTTCCCTTTTGGAAGAGGAATATCTATTCTGGAAAATGATAGTTATTTTCATTTCACAGGTTCACAGATGAAGAGACAATTTCCTACACATTGAATCAGGCTCATTTGATTTAGATAAGACTTGGCATTTTGATTTTTTGATACTAATATAGTTGTTTTATATTGTCAGTGTTTTTTCATATGCACCCAAGCCCTGCACACAGACTCAAATTTGAGGATGAAAAGTTGAAAGCATTAGGGGTATGTCGAGATTGGAGAGTGTAATTCGCATGTAGAAAGGTGTATTAATTTTTGTGACCAAAATCAACTTAAGAAGGAAAACATATTTACTCTGATAGTTTCTGAGGACTAGAGTTCATAAGGGAGGGGGTAGACTGACAATAGGCAGACATGGTGGAAGGAGCAGCAATTGCAGATATTACATCTCATCTGTACACAAGAAGCAGAGAGAGTAAAACCTTGAAGCGAGGTGAGGTTATGAACCATTAAAGTTGTCCCCTAGTAACTTCATCAAGCCTCCATGTCCTAAAGAGTGTGTAAGTTCTCCAAACAGTGCCACCAACTAAGGAACAGATGTTGAAATCCATGAACCCATGGGAGACGTTTTTCATTCAAGCCACAATAAAAGGACTTATATTTTGGAGGCCAGATACATAGTCAAATTTGAAACCTGTAGACACATTTTAACATTCTAGCTCCTTGTACTTCATGTCACATCATTTGGAAATAGGGACTTTTTAGATGGAAATAAACTTAGAAATGGGGATACTGGAATAAAATTACCTCTTTATCTTCTATGAGGGGTGTTCTTATGAAAAGAGTATAGGAGAGTATACCATGCATACATTGAAGCAGAGACGGGTTATGTTCTCACAAACAATGAAAGGAAAGAAGCTTAACATCTTGAAAAAGGCAAGGATGTGTCCACACTGAAGGGCTAAAAAGAGGAGCAGAGCTCAGCCTAGATGTTGATCTGAGACTTCGAATTCAGAACTGTGAGAAAATAACTTCCTGTTGTTTTTAAGCCCCTTTGTTTAGGTCAGTTTGTCCTTACAGCTTAGGTTATAGAACATATATGCTTTAAGTAAATACATTTTACAAGTGATTAAGATTTAGTTAATTTGACTTTCTTTTCTGTAAAATAGTGATATGAAAATAATAAATAAAGGTAAAACTTATTTAGTACGAGGAATTCTAGTATCTTCTTTAGAATGCTGACATGATTACTTTGCCTGCACTTACTAAATGGAAGCAATAGTAGCATGTTTTAAGTTTAAAGATGTTCTCAGATTTTAGAGTCATCTACAGAAATTGATGCACATGTTCATTCCCAGGTAGAAGTGAATAGTGACAAAATTTAAATAAACATGCAAGTTTGCATGGTCAAAAAGAAAAACTGAGCCAATGATCCTTATCATGGTTCCTTGTCCATCTAGTAATTGTCTAAATGGGAAAAGTAGCCAGAGAGTCTATTGCCCACTAAATAGAAAAGTATTGTCATTAATGATGTACTATAGTAGGACCAAATTCAATATATATAGACAAATTACTGTGCATTCACCAATTTTTATCTGGGAAAATATTCTTTTAATCTTGGAGATAAAACCTTTCTAATTATCAATATTGAGGGTATTTTCTAAGGTACTTGATGTTCTTATAAAATATGTGGATGAGGATAAGTAAGTAAAGAAAGGTTTCACAAATTCTATCAAGTAAGAAGCTTTCCTTCGTGTTCAGCTACAATACTGCCTGAAATCCAAATATTCTAAGCATTGAAGTAAACTAAATTCATAAATCTTCTTGGTGATTTTCTATGCATAAAATGTGGTAAGGTGTAATTAGAGACCAGGAAGTTATATGATTCACCTAAATTATGGGCATAGAAAAGAAAGCAATGGCAGGTACAAAAATTTATTTTATGAAGGTCATAATTGTAGTTAGAAATGATAGGGACTTTCAATACTGAGTATGTCAGTCATGAAATTTTTGGTGTTCTCAAGAGCCATAAAGGGTCTACTATTTTTCCCCTTACTAAGTGTTATCTTTTATTGTTGCATTGAGCTTTGCAAAAAAAAAAAAGAAAAGAAAAAGGTCCAAGTCTTCAAAAATAAGATAGAAGAGCACTATAGAAGAAACTTTCCTTAGTTTGTATTGGTTCCTATTTCCTCCCAGTCCAATGGGAATGGCAGGGGCTCCTCTTAAGTGCCTCTACACTCAGTGTGTTTTCTTAAGTGAGAGAATCTCTGAGGTTGAGGAATTAATGCTTTTATGGTGAACAAAATCAAGTTTTCTAATTGTATGTGATGAGGTATTGGATATTTATCACAACTCAAAATTGCTTGTTGAGAAAGAAATACAGAGACTTAAGTCTCTCTCTCTCTCTCTCTCTCTCTCTCTCTCTCTCTCTCTCTCTCTCTGTGTGTGTGTGTGTGTGTGTGTGTGTGTGTGTGTGTGTGTGTGTGTACTATATGTGCATATATATGTTCCGGTGCATAAGCAAGTATGGGTGCCTGTATATAGATGTAAAAAAAATAGTATTTGGTGTTCATGTTATTTTTTGAGGCATTTTCTCTAACTGAATCTCCAACTCACACAGCTAGATAGGCTAGTTAATGAACTTCAGGGATCTACCTGTCTCCACCCTCCTTGTAGCATTTGGGTTATAAATCAATACAGCCATATTTAACTTTTTTATGGGTACTGAGGATCAAAACACAGGTTTTTTTTTTTTAATTGAATCATCTCCCCAGCAACTGGCACTTGCCTTCTCATATCCAGAAAATACCTTCAAAGGCTTGCAAATTGGGAAGGCTCACTGCAGACCATCTCCTCAGTAATCTACTTCCCTAGACTGAAATTATGTTTTAGACTTTGGAATTTTGATGTGATTATGATACTCTGTCAATCAATGCCTTTTTAGTAACTATTATAGGCTGGCCTCAAATCTCAGTTTGTTTCCATATAGTATTTTAGCTATAATCAATAAGACTTGAAGCATCAAGCTAAGCTTAAGCACTGACTGACCTCAGTTACAGTCCATAGGACACAAAATCAGTACGAGTCAGTAAGCAATGTCTTCCCCAAATGAAAACACATTCTGTCATAATTTTTATCGAAGTTGTGCAGCTACTCTAGATTACAATATATTGTAACACTTACTTTGATATGGATAAACACAAGGGTAAATTCAGTTAGTATTTGCATAGTGAATTACTATATATGGCATAATACAAGACTACCAAGACATAAGACTAATGAATCTGGACCTTACATTCCAACAATTGAGGAAGTCTCTGTGTCTTATTCCACCTTCATTCTGTAACTGAACTGTGACAATGGTAAAGGCATTGGGTTTCAAACTGTCCAGCAGTGTCTACCAATGAGGGCACCAACTACAGCAGAACAATTCAGATCCAGTCATATACACTAGACTTTTTTTAGCTTTTGTAGTTCAGAGACGGCAGCCATATCACCAAGACAAATTCGAGCTTCAGCTGCTCCTTGATTCAAATGTGAGGTCCTAGCTCCACATGCAAAGAGAATGTGTCCTTGTAAGCCCCCATTACCTGAGATGTTCACTCAACCAAGGTTGAAGTCTGTAGGTCTAAAATCAGCATGTATTTGATGCTTCCGAATTCCGAATCTTGGCCATTTCTCTCCATTAGCTCTTGCCTCACCGTGCCCTGTTTTTTCAACAAATCCTGAGTAGTGGTCCAATTTTCAAAATAAGTCCCTCTAACTCCATTTTTGTCCTGATCATTACATATTCAGCAGCCAATTAGACAAGGTTTGTTTGAGGAAACATCTGCATTCAGTAACTCATCTGTGATGTTGGTGAAGGTTGTAGAATCAAAACTTCCCAGCAATGATCAGGGATTCCCGGTACCCACAACAGGCTGTCTTTATAATTTTCATAAAAAATTTATATACACTAAATATAAGAAATATAAATGTGAAAACGAAAATTGAACTTGGAATGATCCATTTTCTTTGTGTTTCAATAGAACAATAGGGATAAATTTATGTATGGGAAAAATGTAAAAATTTACACAGAAAATGGCATAGCACTTGGGATCTCATCATACTCACCTCTATCCCTTTCCCATATTTCTTAAGTGATGATTACAATAAGCACAACAAATTGGGAGCCTTTGTCCGTGAGGATGTTTCACCTAAACTTCCTGAAGCAGATCTGAGTTTCTAGCTTTAATCTTAGCTTCTCAATAGAAAATGCTCACATTCTAACTTCAAATTTGACCCCCAATCAGTTTTAATAGACAAAGCTGATTGACTTTACAACATTTCTACATGACAGGTCAAATCACATTCATATTATCAGCAGCTAAATACTTTCCTTTCTCTCTAGCTCTACCCCTTTCTCCCAAGTTTTGTTTGTCCCCAACAATTGTAATGGCAACTCTTCTTTAGTTTCTAAGTCAAGAGGTTAGTCAAATTTTTTCATGTTATTTATTCCATCAGAATCAGTACCGCCTATTATCAGTTAATACTGTTTTAAACACGAACCTTAAAGGGTCATGCTGCCTCTTCTGGAATAAGTAACATTAAAAAGATCATGGCAGAAGAGAGAGAAGAAGGCTAGAACCAGAGGAACAGAGATTTCACTATGAAATTGTGTCTCTTATAAATGTGAGAGAAACTACACGCAGCCAGCCTCATTAACATGGCTGCCTATGCATGACCTAAACAAGCACGACACCAGTAGAGATGATAAGATGCAATGGGGAAAGCTCACAGGTTCTCAGCGCTGTACAAAAACTATGGGCAACTGAGTAATGCTGAGAGCAGAAGAAATAGTCTTCCACAGGGAAAACACAATTGGTATCCAATATAAAATAATCAGCCCTGTAAACATATGCATGCAAGTAACATTGCTCAGACTGAGATTTTGATATTTTTGGAAATAAATAAATCATTTACATACCCTCTGATATTCAATTATATTGTCCTTGTTGTGCAATTACTAAGATCTCATGCATCTAGGTAGAAAGAGGCATTGTCCATGGACATGAATGGAAACATGCCTTTTCCAGACACACTGTATTTTTTTTAAATGGAGTATCTGTAACTTCTGTCAAATATGTATGGTATCAATTTAATATTTTCTAGTGAAGCCCTGTGTACCTCTCAACATGTCACAGATGACTTTGGACATAATTTCATATATGAAATAACAGATAAATATAGACATATGTAGGTCCTTAATCTTTAGAAGTCTAACCCACACAAAGTTCTTTATCAATAATTATCAATGTGAATAATTTTACAATACTAATTTTTTAACTAGGATTGCATTGTAAATTAACTTTAAGTCCTGTAGAAATGGCTTCTTCAGTTCTGTGGAATTAGAGAGATATTTTAGGATACTGGGAATATTAAAGATAACAATAAGTTCTTTTCCCTAGATTTTTACAATTAAATTTTGTTAAGAAAACAAAGCTCGCATTTAACAGCTGGATCTCCAAGCATCTTATTGTCTTGTTTTCTGAGACAGAGTCTTGCTATAGAGTGCAGGCTAATTTTGAACTCATGTTGATCCTTCTATTATTTTCTCTCTGCCTTCCCAGCACTGAACTTAAACACAACCTTGGTTACAGAATAACGTAAGGATTTTTTTAATTGTTGTTAATTCCCTCTGTATTTGTACTCTAACCATGCCTGACTGGCCCAATGTCTGTTCACCCCCAAAATAACATATGTATGGATTAGAGATTGAACAGTATATTCAAAATTATTTCCCTTCAAAACAATAATGTATTTTATATTTTTGAACATGGCTCATGTTTATACCAATAACTACATAGTAAAAGTCTTAATTTTATTTTTGAGACATTTTTCCTTCAGGAGTTAAGAACATCACATTTCTAAGGTTATTTTTCTCAGCAAAGTGACCCCCTCCTTTCTTTAACCATTCTAACACTTTCAGTCCTCCAAAGCCACTTTAGACCTGTCAACTTCCAAAACAACTGGTCATCATTGGCCTTCCTGTCTTGATCTTTTAAAGTATATTAGTTGAGCCACAATGGTTGACACCAGATTGTATTTAGTTTAGCACTGTGTGTCCACTCAGCCATTACAGAATTGGCATTGTAGAGAGAGGGAGGGGTAATCACTGAGGTGGCATGTTGCTTATAGAGATAGAAGAATGGGTAATGTTGAGACTGACTATAAAGTGTTTTCTCAATTTACTGTACTCAACTGTTTGTGAAACTAGAAAGAGGCCAGCTGAATATAACTCACTGAATAAAACAAGAATCCAATGAATGATCAATTAATTGGAAAATTCATAGTCTATAACAATATAATAGCCTTAATTGGATTTACTTTCCCATTCTATAATACATACCAAAATATATGACATATTCACCTCTTTTCTACGTAAAGAGAATATAAGAAACCTGTTCCTCATGTGTAAATTTGTGATTTTTGCTTGAAAATTACAAGGATGTTATCACCTGTCACATAAGTTCTTGATGTTAGAGTAAATCTCAAATCCACATTTTCAGTTCTATTCAGATACAAAAAAATCAGTGAACACCAATTTAAATTTATACTTTGAAATTATCCACCTGTAAAATTTATATTTTCCTGGATTTCACAACTCAAAGTTATAGGATAATACCAATGCATATATGTACTTGATACCTTTCTTACTCTCTACATACAGGCATACAGCTAGAATTGGAAGAGCCTTTTAAGAAGTTCAGTGGTCTTGTTAGTAAGCCAAATCATAATCAGAACTCATTTTTGAAAACTCTGTTTCTATGGAAACATTGACTATCCTATTATTTATAAGGCTCTGATTTTAGTTAGGGAATTGACTACATGTTCTACTGAAAATTATTTATGAGAAGAAATTCTGAATGTCAGTCATTGAAACAGGTTGAAAAGATCACTGGGAAAGTGGAAAGTTTGTGACTTAGACATGGGATCATACAGAAATCCTTCTATTTAACCTTACAATAGTTAGGAAAGTGAGAAACATACTCCTATTCCCAAGGTTTTAGGTAATTTTCTTTACTATAAAAACAATATTCTCTATTCTTTAACCTAAAGCAGATAACTGGTTTCAATATTTGATTCTCTCGTGAAACTCTTGAGGATAATCCCCAGTTCATGATACATGGCTTGTTTCTATTGCAGTTCCACTGTTCTGCACACAGTGGCAAACTGCTGGAGTGGGGTTAAGTTCCCGTTGAGGGCTGGGCTTCTGATCCTCTCCAGAAGCTTATGAGGATTATAAAGGTGACTTAACCAGGGAAATTCACTGTTATACATGGCACTGTTTCTTAGAAATTTCTGTGGGGTGACCTGTAGCTGAGACTTCTATTAAATCCTTGTTTCCAGTCTCCTCCTCACACTCAACAATGGAATTTCTGCTTTCATGATAATTACGAAAGTGAGATGAAAATGTTCTTTTCCAAGCCTTCCTTTGACATGGAGTGTTATAGGCAGAATTTGTTCAATAAGCCCTCCCCCAAACATCCTGATTTAAGTCGATAAAAACAAACTTATTTGTGTTTTCCTTGAAGTCATTCTTTACTTGCATACAAATAATGGCTGAAGTACCACCTAGTAGACAGAGAACTCACAGTGCAAGCTGAATCTTTGCATCTGCCCCTTTATGCTGGCCTCTCAATGTGACAGAAGAGTGAGCAGCACTATTTCATTCAATTTGCTAATTTCTATATTTTTACCAGAATATGAACAGTATGTTGCTGAATTAAACTTCATAAATTTAAATCTAATTACAAATTCTATTATTATTCCCTATAGCTTTTGTATTCTGAGGTTTGTTAGAAGTCATTCTCATCTAGTAGCCTGGAACATTCTTTCAATGGTTGATGATATTTGCATTGGATATTATTAAAGATATACATTTTATTTTTTATAATATTTAAAATTCAAAATGTGTTTTGTAAAATAAATGGAGGAAGAGGTAAGGATGGGGAGGAGAGAGGTGAGAAAGAGTCGAGCAGGGAAAGGATAGAAAAGGGACAGACAAATAACTTGTCAAATACTTACCATCGTAAATTCACTTGGACAAAATGGTCTTATCACATGTTAAGTTCACCACATGGGTTTTGTATGACAGGAGAAAAAGATACTTGCACATTTCCAGGTATCAGTGGGTGCCTGAGCACATGGTCTCTCTAGATAAGAGGGAAAGAATCTGGTATGCATGTGGTCTTTCCAACATGATCAAAAAACATAAGATTAGCTGTGAGTTTAGAAAGTCAGAACATAGCTTGTGTGTCTTAGGAATGAGGGGGGACTGTGAAAAAGAGAGATTTGGAGTGGTGGGGGGAGAAGGCCAGTGAACCAATAGAACATGCCCAGCGTTCACCTGTTGGTTTCACCATTTTTATATGACTGAACTTCATGGTGCCCATACAACAGCAGTGTGACATCCAAGACCTCTAAGTAAAATTAGGATGCAGAGGCAGAGAGATTCTGAGTAAAGGTCAGCCAGCTCTACTCATGGAGGAGTTCTAAGCCAGCCTGGGCTATGAAGAAGGATTCTGTCACTAAGGATAGATTACCACAGCAGGCATCATGACAATAAAAAGTTCTGAGAAGTACTACTATGTGCCACAGAAATGTGGTTTGCTGTTAACAAAAGTAAACAGTGCAAAACTCTGTGGATTGCAGTAAAATGCAAAGCTGTGCTCTTTATAACTGTGGATCACATAATGAATTTCTGAATATCTGAAGCCAAATTTTATTTATGTGATTTTTGTTTTTTAATTAATTAAATTTAACTTTTATTAGTTTTTGAGAGTTTTGTATAATATGTTTTGATCCTACTAGCCTCTCCTATGCCAGTTGCTATGAGATTTACCAAACCCTGCCCTACTTATTCACTTTTGTGTGTGCTTTGTGTTAAAATATCTACCAAGACCAAGTTGTACTGACCAGATACGCTTGGATATATGATATCCCATTGGATGGTGATTGACTAACCAATGACTACACTCTTGGTGAAAACTGGCTCTCCATCTCCTACCAGCTATAAATAGACACTAGTTATGCTGGATAGCACATAACTATCACAAATATCACAATATTTCATGGCCAACACCCATCTCCTTGCTGGGATTTGGTCTCATTTGGGATTGCACCAATTTTGTCCATGCTATTACGACCATTGTAAGTCCATATGTGCAGCTTTCCTGCCGTGACCAGAAAACACTACTTACTTATAGTCATCTAGCACCTCTGGCTTTTACACTCTTTGGACAATGTCTTCCACATAGAACCTTGAGCCTTAAGAGTCAGGTAAGGGCTGCTGCTTAAATGTTCCATTTAGGGCTAAACATTCTGCAATGTCTAATTCTCTGTATCTTGACCAATTGTGAGTTCACATGCTAAAAACACTCTGCTGAAAGTAGATGATTAAATTAGATGTGAACTTGTGTTATTAATACTGAAACTCAATTGGTTTATTTTACATATTAACACAAGATTTTCTGCTTTTAAATATGGATGTTTTTAGCAAGGGCTTTGCAAACCACAATGGTTCAAAAACACAAATACCTTATTAAGATATTCATGGAGGTGCTGGAGAGATGGCAGGGCTGGAGAAATGGCTCAGAGGTTAAGAGTACTGCCAGTTCTTCCAGAGGTCCTGGGTTCAAATCCCAGCAACCACTAGGTGGCTCACAATCATCTGTAATGAAACCTGGTGCCCCCTTCTCGCATGCAGATATGCATGCAGGTAGAACACTATGTACATAATAAATAAAATTAAAAAAAAGATATTCATGGAGACAAGAAGAAATATAAGAAATTATTGTATCTAACTTAGTCATTTAAACTCTTCAAAAGTTTAGAAATACATTATTTAGGAATAATGTTAAATGTAATATTTTCTGAGGTTGAAATTTATAGAAACAGAGATGTTACCAGTATAATTAACAATAACAAGAACAAAATACCCTATAATCTCAAAGCATTCTAAGTTGGACTTAGAAAACTAAAGGCAGCAAAAGCCTTTGGATTCCATGATTAGAGGGAATCCAAAGAGGGGCAATTATTATCAAACTGAAACATTTTATAAATTCTAAAAACTTCTGGGAATTAGAAAATTTGAAATTAACCTTATTGAATCTTTCTTTATACATAAATGTGCTCTCAAACTTGAATACTTGTCTGTGTATATATGTTAAATGAGTGTTGGATATGCAAAATAATGATACTAAAGAATTTCATGATGAAGATAAGTAATGTGGATGTTCACTTAGGCGTTTCATTTTTTTATTTAAAAGTTTTTTTTTCATTTTATATAACAACCACAGTTCCCCCTCCCTCCCCTCCTCCCATTCACTTCCCCCTTCCCCTGACTCCACCCCCTATCTACTCCTCAGAGAAGGTAAGACCTCCCTCAACAAAGTCTGGCATATCAAGTTGAGGCAGGACCGAGCCCCTCCCCCTGTATCAAGGCTGAGCAAGGTATCCCTCCCTAGGAAACGGGCTCCAAAGTGCCAGTTCAAGCACTAGGGATAAATCCCAGTCCCATTACCAATGGCTCCACAAACTTCTCAAGCCATACAACTGTCACCTGTTTTCAGAGGGTCTAGTTTGGTCCCAGGCAAATTCCCCACCTGTCAGCCCAGAGTCAGTGAGCTCCAACTAGCTCTGGTCAGCTGTCTCTGTGGGTTTGCCCATCATGATCTTGATCCCTTTGTTCATATAATCCCTTCTCACTCTCTTCAGCTGGACTCCAGGATCTCCACCCAGTGCTTAGCTGTGGATCACTTCATCTGCTTCTATCAGTTACTGGATGAAGGTTCTATGATGACAATTAGGGTAGTCATTGATCTGATTACAGGTGAAGGCCAGTTCAGGGACCCTCTCCACTCTTGCTTGGAGTCTTAGCTGGGTTCATCCTTGTGGGTTCCTGGGAATTTCCCTAGCACCAGGTTTCTCCCTAACTCTATAATGTCTCCCTCTATCAAGGTATCTCTTTCCTTGCTCTCCCTCTCTGTCACTCCCCCAACCTGACAACCCCATTCCCTCATGTTCAATTGCCACCCACCCTTACCTCCTCCCCACCCACAAGCTCCCAATTTAATCAGGAGATCTTATCTATTTCCACTTCTTAGGAGGATCCATATATATCTCTCTTCAGGTCCTCCTTGTTAACTAGCCTCTCTGGGGTTGTGGATTATAGCCTGGTTATCATTTCCTTATGCTTAATATCCCCTTATGAGTGAGTACATACCATGTTTGTCTTTCTCGGTTACCTCACTCAGGATTTTTTTTCTAGTTCCATCCATTTGCCGGCAAATTTCATGATGTCATTGTTTTTTTACAACTGAGTAGTACTCCATTGTGTAAATGTACCATATTTTCTTTATTGATTCTTTGGTTGAGAGACATCTAGGTTGTTTCCAGGTTCTAGCTATTACCAATAATGCTGCTATGAACATAGTTGAGCAAATGTCCTTGTGATATGAATGGGCATTATTTTGGTATATACACAAGAGTGGTGTTGCTGGATCATGAGGTAGATTGATTCCTAGTTTTCTGAGAAACAGCCATATGGATTTCCTAAGTGACTGTACAAGTTTGCACACCTACCAGCAATGGAGGAGTGTTCCCCTTACTCCACATTCTCTAGGTGTTTCATTTTCAAAATATTGTCCTGCAAATAGAAAATGGATAGCACAATTTTAAATGTTATAATTTTAATGCACAGAATATTTATTACATGATCAACTAAAGTGATAAATTAATAATCATTGATGATTATGTAGTAGGATGGTTATATAGAGAATATTGTGTAATTCTAAACATTGTATATTTCATATTCATATTTTTATGTAAACTTTCAAAAACAAGGAATGAATTAAGGACAATACTAAATCCAAATTGAAACAGTTTTCATCCTATTGCATAAGCTCCATCCTTTTAATTTCTTAGGCAAATAAAAAGGGCAATTCAGGGGTTGATTAAAAATAATATTCGTGCCCATCTCTTGCGCATCCCTACTTGCTGAAATGTGATTTTATGGACCCTGACATCACACTAACAAGTCAGCAGCACCAATTTGGTGGAAGCATATACATTGCATATGGGGTAAACCAAAAAAAAAAAGCTTTGAAACTCAAAGCAATGTTTTAAGAGCTGAACTTGCAAACCTAAAAATACAAAGTGATGACAGTATTATCAGAAACAGCTTCAAAACTTGAAAGGAATCTAAGTGTGAAGCCTACTGTTTGTTTTGACAGAGCTGAGGAGCTGATAATTCTTTCTTGCTAACCCATTTTCCTAAGCAAATCTGTCTAATAAATCCTTGCTGATAAATCATATCCAGAATATCTTATTTGAGGAGGCAAAGTAATGTAACATCCAGAAAGGAAAGCTGTTTATGCATTATTTGAGGATGGTAAGACTAGAGAGTTTAGTGTAGCACTTCCAGAATTTTACTGAAAATGTACTCATGCACAAATACATATGCACATGCACAGACACCAACACATTTACACCCACACTACACATGCATACACACACACATGCAAAAATGCACAACACACATGCATGCATACATGCACACACATCTGCACACATTAAAACATACATGTACATACATTCACACATGTAAAATATACTACACACATACTCGTGCACAAACACACTCAAACATGCACACACGCATGCACACATCCACTGCACACACATGCACATACATATATTGTCACAGAAACACACACACACACACACACACACACACACACACACACACACACATCCTAGTGATTCTCATGATTATGATCTGGAAAGAATACTTTGAAAATTTTTGAGCCAGTTTCCAGAGTTTTAAAATTTGGGTGAATAGAACATACTCATGATATCAATAAAGGTGAGAGTTGTTAATTTAACAGAAAGAAAACAAATCAGTTGCATTGACCTCCTCAGTTCAATATATAGGCTCTGACGTTGTACCTACCATAGATATTAGCTTGCTATAGTTTTAAGAGTTTTCACTTAATACATGATCTCTTAGCTCAAAGGCAAATCACTCTATTACTCTACTCACTAAACAGCTAGAATTCATTTTTCCATCTGATTTTGTTGATTTCAATATATAATTTATCATCTCTTTATATGCAAATTTTAATTTTTTAGGAAGGTCTATAGGTGAGATAAACACTTCTTCGGTTTATTTTACCTTTATCTTCCTAACCCCACCACAGCATTTTTACACACCAAAAAGAAAATCCAGATGTTTCGAACCAATACACTGTGATTTCATAACGTGAGTTAAGCTCTTTAGTACCTTTAAAGTTTGGAGTGAGAAAATTTCCAACATTGATAAATATTTTTTCCTACGTAAATATACTAGTTATATGGAAGATAACCCTCAAACTTGCATTTTCTCACTAAAGATGTTTAATAGTGATATTGTGAAGGAGATAATGTCACCTTTCCAGGGTGTTTTCAGTGGGGCAACAGTTTCAAAATAAAGCTAAGGTGTTGTAAAGATGAGTTCAGAAAATTCAGGAAAATTAAAAAATTTTCTTATTGGTTATACTGACTTTACATGAATAATATTTGCACTTATCAGATAATCTCTCCTTCATTAATAGTTGGGGTTATTAACTATTGGAGCTCTATTGTTGTATAGGCTGATTTTAATGAGAGTAATTTTCATAAGAAAACACAGATCTCAAAAGGCTCCATTTAAGCAGCATCATGACTGTGGGTTCGACAAATACAGCACAGAATCTGACGTAAACTAAGGGCAGCCATTAATAGTAAAACAAGAAAAACAGCTGCAATTGGGGTGCAATACGATGCCACCGTAAAGAATTGTTTGTTTGCCTTTATTTTATACATTTTTTCACAATCAGGGGTTTAAAATAATTTTTCTCATCTTTTAGTTTTAGAAATTAAAATCATAAAATTATTTTTAAATTTAGAAATTATCTGAGCTGCCTTGAGGTTTTGTGCATTATTTAAAATTTCAGCTTCAAGGAAAAACTTATATTTTTGCTCTAACTGCCTCTTTTAGCAACTGCATTGTTCCAACCACAGCTGCCATAGTCACGACCCTTCTCGAACTCTGACCCTCCTAACTACACTTGTTCTGTAAAAGGCTTTGTGATAACCTTGGGCTCACACTATTATTCCAGAATAATCTCAGTTTCTCATTTCAAGTGCTCTTAATTACATCAGCTAAGTCACTTTGACATTAGGGGTGATATAGCACAATCTAAAGGAATTACAATATACAGATTCTTGGGAGGGGGTGTGGACCATTATTCTCCCTAATTAAGAGAGGCATGCATCTTTGTGGTCACAAGAAATAAGAGTCGCATAAAATATGATTTAGTTAGATATTTTCTGGTTTGATATCTGGTGAAAATATTCATCTTCTAAGAACATATGCCAAAATTAGAAAAATGAACTTTCTGAACTGGATTAAGCCATTCATAGAACAAGGAACAAACTTTTGTGTCTCTTCATAAAAGTTAGTTGTTATTCATCTAAAGAGAATTCTTAGAATGATTTTAATAATTGCCTTCATTGGGGTTTCTATTGCTGTGAAGAGGCACCATGATTGTGGCAACTCTTATAAAGGAAAAAATATTTAATTGGAATGGCTTACATGTTCATAGGTGTAGTCTGTCACCATCATGGTGTGACATGGTGGTATGCAGGCAGGTATGGTGATGGAGAAGGAGATCAGAATCCTACATCTTGACCCACAGGCAACAAGAAGTGGTCTGAGTGTCACACTGAGTGAACCTTGAGCAAAGGAGACCTCAAAGCCCACCCCTACAGTGACACACTTCCTCCAACAAGGCCATACCTACTCCAACAAGGCTGTACCTCCTGATAGTGACTCACTCTCTGAGTTTATGTGGGCCAATTACCCAATCAAACTATTACAATACTCTAGTTAAAAATTAGTTCAGCTTTATAACTTCAGAACTTACTTACTGTTTATTGATTTTCCAGCTTATTCCATAGTATTCTATCAGCATCTGAAGCTCCAATCTGAAGACTACATCACATTCCAAAGCTGGATAGTCATTTCAAATAGAGAGAGAAGCAGACAAGCTTCTGATCAAAATATGGTAATATTTTGACATGACTATCTACTCTGAAGTCAAAAGACTGGAAAGGGCATGCCCTTGGAGCTTCTTTCTGATGTCACGGTGAGATCTGAATGAATATTCATGTTATTTCATGTCTGAGATGCTGTCATGGTCCCATCAGTTATTAAGCAATGACAACATGATGTTGTTTTGATGATTCTTGTTTTATTATTCCTACCAACTGCTGTAATCTAGACATTAGCATCAAGGTTCTCCTCTAAACTAATGCTGACATTATTTTAATGGCATTTAAAAATAACATGCAAATTGTGAAAAAAAATTATAGGAAAATATAGCAAAGATCTAACAAACAAGCATGAGCATCTACCTTTAATAACTTTGTATTTTTCATGGAAATGTCACAGCAAAACTTATTGATATGTATAATTACTGTGCATTGATTATATATAACAACATGACAGATTAAAAATCATAAATGATGGCCATGACTAAAGCCTTTACCATATCAGAATAATAATATACCTTCAATCCAATAAAAACTTTATCAAAACTCATCATTTCAATACACTTGAATGTTAAATAGATATCAGATCCTTATATTTTAATACATTGATTCAAAATGAAATATATCACATTGTATCAAATGCAATGGGAAAATGTTTATAAGTAAAAGTAATTAGTATTTTCTTATGCTCTCCAAATTGATAGTGTAATATAAATGAGTCTCCTTTCCACCATAAGAAGCCAAAAAACAGAAAAAACAATCATGATTCAATTGTTTTCAAAGACATTATTTGTTAGTGAAGACCAGTGCTCACATTGTATGATGTAAAAAAATAATAATAAAATAAAAAGAAGGCTGTACCAGGATAGTTTGTACCACAGCCCATCAGAGAACAAAGAACCTAAACAATTCACTGAGGAGATGGACATGAGTCTGGGGAGACAGGATGGACCCAGTTTGAAAAGCAGAACAGAATGCAGACAACAGCTCCAAGGGAATGTGAGAGAAGGACAGAAGATGTGATACATACATAACCAAGTGTTGACTACACATGGGTAGGAGGAAGCTCCCTGAAGTCGAAGAAGGAGAAACTTGGGATTGACAATAGCAGTCCTAAATGACTCCATGAACAGTGTTTTTTGTTTTTTTTTTTCAAGAAGAAAACAAGAAAGTTCTCATTTTCTGAAAAAACTGAGAAAAATAAACTGAATTTTAGTGTCTTAGTGGAAGAGAATATTAGTCTTAATGGGAACAACATCCAGTCTCTCCTAAAAGTTTTTCAGTGTGGTTCAGGAAGACCTCAAACTGCCTTCAGTAACCCAGTTTCATCCGAAATGAAACTCAAGATATGTAAAGGGATATAAAATGTCCACCAGATAAAAAGTAAAATTTACAGCACTTGGTATTATTAAACATATACATAAGGTATAAAATGAAAGAGATACACAGGAACCAGGGTTGATGGAATTAATAGAAAAAATTTTAGGGATATCGCAACTCTACTCATTAGTACAAAAGTTATATAGATATATGAAAGTCAGAAAAAAATCAGATATGTTTGGACCTAATAAAAATGTGATAAAATGTGTACCGCTTGCAGTGTCTAGAAATATGATCAGCAGTTAAGAGCACCGGATGCTCTTCAGGAAGACCTTCATTTGATTCCCAGGATCCCAATGCTGGCACACAACCATTTGCAAATCCAGTCTCAGGGAATCCAATTTTGTCTCTTAGCTTCTGTGGGCACTACGTATTCAAGTGATACACAGATATACCATGCAGACTAACCCACATACACATATAATAATAATACAATATTTTAAAATATAGTGTTTTAGAATAATGGCAGAATAAATATTACAGAGGAATTAACAAACTTGTACCTGCAAGATATGATTTGGAAGAAATTACTGGAAAAAATTCACAAGACAAGGGGAAATGATATAACAAGAATATCAGCTAAGATCAAGTTTGAAGTGATATAATTTACATACAATTATAGCCTGCATAATTGAGATAGGTAGGGAACAGATAAATAATTAAACAATGAGTTAAGTTCTTCTAAATTAGATGAAACTCATACAGTAGAAAAAACTTCAATGTTCTGCGGTTCAGCTCCTCTTCCTTTGGGATCTTAGGCTGCAGTCACAAGGGGAGAGGGAGCCAAAAAGAGTGAGCAGGGTTCAGGGGCATGTGATTTGGCAGAGACAGCTCTCCAGGGAGATGGTTAAGTGTTAGAATTCTACTTTATTCCAGGAAGAAAAGGGAATATAAAGGTTGGGGACAGTGGCTGCGACATCACCTAATTTACATTAAGAGGCACGCTCCTATCATAAGGCTCCTAGTATGTGCAGCAAAGAAGTCTTCTAGCAGGAATCTGTGCCAAGGTTCAAGCTAAAGATAAATCAGACATCTAGTTTAGAGACAGTTTTCAGATAAGGTCAATCCTCAAGGCCCAAGGACATTCTTCAGATAAGGGCAGGTAAAGGAAGAAAGTTCTGCTGGGGAGGGAGAGAGTTTCCATGTTGCCAACTTTTGAGAAAAGCTGCCAGGTCGTGAGAGACTACAACCTTGGCCAGCTAGCAAAACCTTCCCATAATGTTCTTCAAACAAAAGAAATAAGAAAAAGTGTTGCACAAACCCTAAACGGTTTCATAAAAAAAAAAAAAAAAACTCAGAGCCAGATATCGGGGTAAATGATGAAATATCAGAGGAAACAAGCCACAGTCACTTCTCACCTGCCCAACTCCTCAGCCAAAAAAAAAAGATCCTGTCTCCCTGAATCCTCAGACTGAATGCCTCTGAGTCCTCACCCAAAAGGGCCTAATTCCTGTCTCCTCCTGCCTTATATTCCTTTCTCTGCCCAGCCATATCACTCCTATTCTCAACCTTCCTCATGCTGGGATTAAAGGCATGTGACTCCCAAGTGCTAGGATTAAAGGTTGTGTGCCACCACTGTCTGACCTCTATGTTTAACTCTGTGGCTGAGCGCTGTCCTCTGATCTTCAGACAAGCGTTATTTCTTAGATTACAAATATCATCACTGAAAAGTATACCAAAGACATATCATTATTTAAATTTCTTATAATTAGAAGTGAAATAAATATTTTATAAGCAGGTTGTGAAAAAGACCTGTCAACTAAGGAACAAATACTTTCATGCTAGAAAGTGAGAACAGAATGGAACATCTTTGATGCTCTTTAGGTAAAACTTTCCAAAAGAGAATTTAAAAACAAATTTATTAAAAGAAGAAAATAATTGAGGCATGCAAAGCATAAAAAAAATGTAACACTGGATTCACATTGCAAAGTTTTACAAAATATATCTTTCTTTTTTGTGTTTTTTCAAGACAAGGTTTCTCTGTGTAGCTCTGAATTTCCTACAATTCTCTCTGTAGACCATGCTGTCCTTGAACTCAGATATCTGCCTGTCTCTGCCTCCCAAATGTTGGGATTAAAGGCATGTACCACTACCACCTTGCTAAATATATATCTTTCTAACAGAAAGAAAATGATTGAAGAGCAGATAGCCTACAGGATGGGACAAAATTTTTGCCATTTATATCTCAGACAAGGGGTTGATGTCTGGCATATATAAAGAATTGCAAAAATTAAACACCAAAACAAGTCAAACTGCCAATCAAAATATGGACTAAGAAAATGAACCAATGATTCTTAAAAAGAGGAGAGACAAATATCTAATACATCAGTTTTAAAATATTCAATATTTTACTCTCCCCTCAGTGCATGTGCTGGCTGTTTGGAACCTGGGGCTTATACAGGGATACTTGGCTCAGCCTGGGAGGAGGGACTGGATCTGCCTGGACTGAATCTACCAAGTTGAACTCAATCCTCAGGGGAGTCTTTGCCCTGGAAGGAGATGGGAATGGGGGGTGGACTTGGGGGGGAAGGTGGTGGGGGAGAACAAGGGAATCTGTGGCTGATATGTAAAATTAAATTAAATTATAAAATAAAATAAAAGAAAGAAAGGAAATGAAAATAAAAGCTGGAGATGTTGGAGATGTTACCCTAGTCAGAATGGTTGAGATCAATAAAACAGAAGTTAAGAAATCCTAGCAAGCCTGTAGGGAAAGAGAAACCCCTGTCTTCTGCTGATGGGATTTTTAAACTCTTGCAGTCACTATCGAAATCAGTATGGAATTTAAAAAAAATAGAACTCTATGTCCCATCTATGCCATCCCTAGACATATAGCTAATTGATTGCACATGTTATCCTAGAGATACCTCCACATCTGTGTTCATTGCTGTAATAGTCACAGTAGCAAGGAAATATCATACTAGATGTCCATCAACACAAGGCTGGACAATAAAATTGTGGTATACATGCACGGTGGGATTTTATTCATCTATTAAAAATGACAGCGGTTGTGGTTGGCTGTACAAGATAAAACTAGTCAACATTCTAGAATGGAGTTGGACAGAGTTCATAAAATACCACCTAACTAAGATACTATGGACAGTTGATGCCTTTGGGCTGAGGGAGAGTCAGATTTAAGGGTGTGGATTCCCTTAGTTCAGCCATGTTCTAGTGTATGGCCTCACACCCACAAGTTTAAGGACGGCATAAGTTGAAGTTGGGTGTGAGAGAGAGAGAGAGAGAGAGAGAGAGAGAGAGAGAGAGAGAGAGAG
>CABHPQ010152024.1:22241-44906 GCA_902168405.1 Peromyscus aztecus
GAGAGAGAGAGAGAGAGAGAGAGAGAGAGAGAGAGAGAGAGAGAGAGAGAGAATAAAGGCAAGAGTAAAAGTAGGAGGGAGGTGACAGCAAATATGTAAAATAAATGGACAAGAAGTTTGACTGACTGACTCTTAGTCTATTATTGCTTTCAATATATTTTTATCAACAAACTGAATGATTTCTGTTTTTCAATTTAAACTGAGAAACACAAGCTGGTACTGTAGCAGGAATCTTAAAAGTTCTTATTAATAAAATCAAACCTGAGGCCAAGTATTGGGGGGAACACTGGAAGGTCAGAGAGACAGAACAAGCCACAGCTAACCTCACCTGGCCAACTTCTCAGCTGGTCTTGTTTCCTCAGACTGGAAGCCTCTGTGTCCTCATATCCGAATGGCTCTCAGCTGAACTGTGCTTCTCGAAAGCCTGAATGCTTAACCAGCCAAATGCTTAACCAGCTAAATGCTGCTAGTTTCTGGTCCTCACGCCTTATATGCCTTTCTGCTTTCTACCACCACTCCCTGGGATTAAAGGCTGGCTTTCTGGGATTAAAGGCATGTGTCACCATGCTTGGCTGTTTCCAATGTGGCCTTGAACTCACAGAGATCCAGAGGGATTTCTCTCTGGAATGCTAGGATTAAAGGCATGAGTGACACCATTTTCCAGCCTCTGTTTCTAGTGGCTGTCTGTTCTCTGACCCCAGATAAATTTATTAGGGTACACATTATTTTGGGGAACACAATACCACCACACTGGTACTGTCACTTGAACATTTGGAGGTCTCTGTAGGATATTAAATGGTCTAATTTTGATATTGCAATATCTCAGACAACAAGGTAGGATCCAAGAGAGTGAAAGGATTCTGTTAGATGACACAGTTACGACATATGCAATATTTGTATTTTTTCCATTTTATGTGGACAAGGGCCTATGTTGTCCTCAATTATAACACTAATGTCAAAGATTACTAATCACAGTTTACCACAGTGTATGTAAGATGAACAGCTTTAGTGTTATGATAATCACCAAATGTGGCAAAAAGAGACGAAATGAGCACATGCTGTTCAAAGAATGGTCTTAATAGAATTTCCTGACTCAGGGACATTGCACATGTTCAAATGTTAAAAATGTGGTATCTGTTAAAAAAATAAGGGAAGCCGGGCGTGGTGGCGCACGCCTTTAATCCCAGCACTCGGGAGGCAGAGCCAGGTGGATCTCTGTGAGTTCGAGGCCAGCCTGGGCTACCAAGTGAGATCCAGGAAAGGCGCAAAGCTACGCAGAGAAACCCTGTCTCGAAAAAACAAAAAAACAAAAAAAAATAAGGGAAGACGAAATGAGACATGTCTGTGTTCGTTTGTGTACATCAGAGTGTTGTCTTTTACTTGTCATGCATTGTTTTCCTACTTGGAGTCCTCTGCTTTCTTATATCTGGGATTTATTTTTCATTAATTTTGGTTAATTCATGACAATGATCTCATCAAATATTTATTATTATACCTTGTTTTATTTTTCTTATCTTTGTTGAACTCAAATTACACACATCCTGCTCATATGTTTGTCAATTTCACACTAGCTGGTTCATCTAGTTAGAGGAAACTTCAATTGAGAAAATACATTCATTAAATTGTGTGTGGGCATTTTTTTTTTTGATTGATGGCTTCATGGGAAGGCCCAGCCCACTAAGGATAGTGCCGTTGCTTAACAAGTGGGCTGAGTAGCATAAATAAAGCAAGCTGAGCAACAAATACACATTCCTCCATGATCTCTGATTTAAGTTTTGTGAAACCTGAAAATTTTGAGGAGAAAGACCAAATCCATGATTGTCCAATTAAACCAAGCTTTACTAAATACTGGCCAGAGAGATAGAGAACAGCCCTGATTTATGTCAGTCAGTTGCTCACAAATGCAAAATCCAAAAGGCTACCACATTTCTTTCCTTTGTCCAAATGGAATCAAGCATATATACTTCCTGCCCATGTACCTCCCCTCTATGTACCCTTTCCCTGTGTACTTTCCATCTACATGTGATCAAGCACATTTTGTGTAGTTGAAACAACCAGCCTGTTTATTGAAGCCAAAACATGTGGCTTCTTCTCTCAGATGAACAACAGCTCCCAGCATTCTAGGAAGTTATCTGTCTTTGAGCAAGTGGGGCTTCTAGGTTAACTTTGGTTCTCACAGTTTTACCTCTGGGTCCCTGCCCTGAGTTCTCCTAGCTTTCCAGGAGAACAAAGCCCACAAAATCATCTAAGAAGGACTCACAGGGTCTCACAGAGACTGAAGCATCACAGAGCCTGCATGGGTCTATGCTAGGTCCTGGGTATGTGTTGTGGTTGTTTAGATTGGGGTTCTTGTGAGAATCCTAACAGTGGGAATGGAGGGAGTATCTCTGACTTTTTTGCCTTCTCTTGGAACCCTTTTCCTCCTACTCAATTGCATCGAACAGCCTTGAAATAAGGATTTGTGCTTAGTTTTCCTTAATGATGGAATACAAGGTATATGATAAAAATAAACCTTTTTCTCACATGTTTACCACAACAATAGAAAGCAAAGTAAGACAACAACAGATGATATGCATTATTTATTATTTAAATATCAGCTCTTTGATATTTAAAAATAGATTTATATGTTTCATCTTGGGTGCTTTGGGATGGCATATCTCTAAGCTCATTGTTGTTTTATCAACTGTGTCCAAACTGTTCTTGAGTCCAACCCCACTGAGGACCAGTTCTCAAATACATGAACCTATGTGAAATATTTCAAACCATACATAGTATTTCTTTAGAGATTTTGGGTAGTTTCTATTGAATCTCCTTTTCATGTATGCTGTATACTTTTTCCATTAAAAGTATCTTTACCATGTTGATCAGAATTATTTTGTAGTTCCTGTCATCTATTGAGTATTTGCATCCAAATCTAGTTTTAAAAATAATTTTACTTGAGATATTATGGCTTTCTTAAGAATCATTTTGTATGGCACAGATTTAATTGAGTAAGAGGCACTATGTGAAGAAGAGAAAAAACACAGAGAATCACAGTTCAACCTATCTTTTAGTTACCTTTAACTGCCAACAGGACACAGGTCTGGGCAACTGAGAGGAAAACCTCAATTGAAGCATTGTTTATATCATATCGGCCAACCTGTATGCTTTTCTGTCTGGTGACTGTCTTGCTTCTTAACAACATGGAAGGGCACAGGTTACTTCGAGTGATATTGTCTCTAGACAGGTGGTCCTGAACCATGTAAGAAAGTTATTGGGGTCTAAGCTGGTCTGCCAACCAGCAAGCATCATCTTCCATGGTTCCTGGTGGACCTCCTTAGCTATGAATGAGTTCCTTGATCAGATATGATATTGCACCAAATAGCAAGTGAACTTCAGTTTTTATAAGATGCTACACACCTTCTCTCTGAAGGGTGACTCTCAAGACAATTGACACTCCCTTTGGTTACAGAGTGAGTCTTTGTGTTGCTTGTCTTTTCTTTTTTAAAAAACATATTAGGCCGGGCAGTGGTGGCGCACGCCTTTAATTCCAGCATTTGGGAGGCAGAGGCAGGCGGATCTCTGTGAGTTTGAGGCCAGCCTGGGCTACCAAGTGAGTTCCAGGAAAGGCACAAAGCTACACAGAGAAACCCTGTCTCGAAAAACAACAACAACAACAAAAAAACATATTAGTATGTGCTAACTATGTAGAGTAAGTTGTTTCCTTGTAACATTTTCATATATGCTTATATTTCAGTTAGGTGTGTGCCCCCCACTTTCCTCTCTTGTCCCAGGAACCTCCTCTCAGACAATAAGATTATACGTTTTCTATCATTTGCAGTTCCTAAATTTAATACAGAACACATAAAATTATTTATGTATATTTGACCTGAAGGTAAAACTAAGATTGTTAAGTATACAAAAGAGGTTTAACAAGACAAGAGAGGGATACAAACAAACCAACAAAAACTAAAACATAGGGTACCATATGGGAAATATGCTCACTGTAAAATATACATTTGTATGAAAATTATAAAAATATGCAAACTATAAATAATAAACAAATATAATGAAATTAGAAGGGAAAATGAAGGAAAACAATGGACTGGCTTATTTCATTCAAGATGTTTGCTTTCAATTGAACATTTGTTCACTTGCAAATGATATAATTTTGTTCTTATTCATACCTGAATAATTCATCCATACATACATAACATACATGCACATGTACACATAACACATCACATTTTCTTAATTCTTCCTCTGTTTTTTGGACCCATACTGATTCCATAACTTAGCTGTTGTCAACAGCACTGCAGTAAACATTGATTTGCCAGCATTTCTGTGATAAGTTGAATTGGAATTCTTGGGGTAAATACCCAGGAGTGTTATAATGGTGCCATATAGTAGGCCTAATTTTTTGTCTTTGTTTATTCAGAAGGCAACTTACTAACTTTCATGGTGCCTGGACTGGTTTTTAGTCTCACCAGTAGTATAGAAGATTTCCCCAGCTTTTGTTGTGAGTTGATGACTATCATTTTGAGTGGAGTAACATGGGATCTTTATGTAGTTCTGATTTACATTCCTCTGAAGGTTAGTGAGGTTGAACTTTTTTTTTACATGTTTATTATTAATTTGTAAACCATTTTTTAAGAACTGTCTGTTCATTTCGTTAACCTATTCATTGATTGGTTTTGTTTGATTTCTTTGTTGACTTTAGTTACTCAGCATTTCAATTTGTCTGCTAAGGTATTTGAACTATTTAGAGTTGACTTTTGTGCATGTTGAGAAATATTGGTCTAGTTTCTTTTTTCCGTGCGTGGATATCCAATTTTTAGAGGTCCTTTTGGACTGATGCTTCTGAGCTACTCATCACAACATAGGGTTCCAGATGCTATTTTTTAATTAGTGGGTAGAGTTTTAGATGCTGGCCATCCCACGTTTGGGCATTCTTCAGGAATCTGGGTATGAATGCTGGTCCCACACCTATGTGATCCTTGCAGGTGTCTACTGTGCTACTTGTAGGCTGAACCTAAGTTCCCTTGGATACTATGGCTCTTGTGAAACTTCTACCTCCTAGAATAAGCACAGTTCTGTTTTTAAGTTTCTTTCTCACAGGATAACAGTGTTCTGCTGGCCAGGTTTCAGCATATAGTCCCAAAATACACTCTGTGAATTTCCCAAGAGCGTGATTCGCAGAGTCTCTGGCAGTCAAACTGCTGAGTCGGCCAGGGTCTTTTTGAAAATGGTGTCCAGGCAGCAGCGCCTGTCATTGCTTAGTGCGGAGAAATGAGGGTTCCCTGACGTCTCTCTGCCACTATTGCTGTTGCACACCTTTTGTCTGGCTTTCCTCCGTGCTTTTCCTCTTTAAACTCTCCGTTTCCAAAATTATGGAGCAGATTTTTCTTTTTTTCTTTTCTTTGTAGCTTTGCGGCTTTCCTGGCACTCACTCTGTAGCCCAGGCTGGCCTCGAACTCACAGAGATCCACCTGCCTCTGCCTCCCCAGTGCTGGGATTAGAGGGTGCTCCACCACCGCCTGGCCAGGAACAGATTTTCTAAACCTCTCTCTTTTAGCCAAAGCTCTTCCCATGGTTTGTTGGTTCTTTTTCTCTTTGGAAGGGGAGAGAGGTCCTCAGACAAGGACAGGCAAGTCTGTCCCTCCTGGCTAGACTTCAGGCTTTCTCCCCTGGTTTATGAAATGTCTTATTTTGCCTTGCTATTAAAGCTACAGGTAGAGGCATTCAGGGATGGCTCAGTAGTTAAGAGTGTGTACTCTTCTTCCAGAGGACTGACATTCAGTCCCCAGCACCCCCAGTCAGGCAGTTCACAGTCATCTCTAATTCCTGGTCCAAGATACTCAACATATGCATCCCCCAAGCACACATATTCATTCACCTACATCCCCACACAGCAAATGTGCACAGAGCATAATTTAAAAATAATAAAAATAAACATGTTTTAAAAGTTACACCACTTCTCATAGGTATTACCTAGCTTTCCCTGGTTTATTCTCTGCAGACTCCAGAAGAGCCGTGCGGTATCCATCATCTCCTTCGTTCCTTGTTTTAGTCTGGTTTAGGATCATGGATGTTGCCCTAAGTAGCTGCTTTTCTCCAACCTCATTACATCGTGGAAAATTTACAGCATAGAAATTGTATCAGGAATTCCAAGAGACTTTTCTCAGGGCCAGGTATGTCACCAAGGGTTTTGATTATCCTGGATCATATTAAATTTTAGGACAAGCTTTGTGTACCTCAATGTTAAGTAGTAGGCAGTGATTCCTTAACAGCCCATGCTATTTCTTCATCAGAGTCAAGTTCTATCTTCTCCCTGTGACTGGTCGATAGAGATAGATGAGACCCTCTCTCTCATAAGCAATAAACACAGCTCTCTTAGTTTAACATATGTTCTTTGTCCAAGCATGGAAGTCTTTTGTTTCATCCTTCCTTAGGAACAAAAGATGATGGCTCTGTTGTAGATTTGAAAGTGTTTTCCACTTCTGTATGAGGAACAAATTAATTTTATTCCTTTTTTTCTACCAGAAATGATGATTTCATATGAGTTTAAGGATTAAATGACTTGTCACCATACATCACTTTCCTTTAGCTTACTGTGTGAAGAACCCAAGGAAGTAGGTCAAGCTTTAACCCCAACTTCCAGGAGCATCTGCCCAAATCCTCCATGGTTGCGACACCAACATGTACTTCCTCCAGACCACACCCTACCTGAAATATTTCTGGTCGGTATTTTGAGTGTAATGGTTGAAAATATCTAGACATTAATTGCGAATGCCTCCTACCTAGCCTAGGGCTCTCAGCTATGCCAAACTAATATGCAAAAACCACACTTTTCAAGAATTGAAAAGAAGTATTAAGATGATTTTATCTTACTTACATTCATGGTGACTTAATTTTGCTGTTACTGCTACATAATCTGAAAAGAATCTAATTCTCCCACTGATGGGATATTTATACCTTGAAACAGGGCGGTGAAAATTTTCTAATGGGTTTCAGAGAAAAATGTGTTCTATAGGTTACTTTTTTCTTTTTGTTTTTTAGTTTGAGGATTTGTTTTATAGAGTTTTGTTTTCTAAGAAAAATAACTATCCTTAAAGATGTTATTTATTTATTTATTTATTTATTTTGGTTTTTTGAGACAGGGTTTCTTTGTGTAGCTTTGCACCTTTCCTGGACTCACTCACTCTGTAGACCAGGCTGGCCTCAAACTCACAGAGATCCGCCTGCCTCTGCCTCCTGAGTGCTGGGATTAAAGGTGTGCGCCACCACCACCTGGCTAGATGTTATTTCTTATTCGTATTTATTCATAAAAGAATCTGTTTATGGAAGAATTCCTTCATGATTTGTAGACCAGAAATCATATCTTCATTTTCATTGAAATTAATATGACTGCATCGGATAAGAATTAGAGTGGAGGAAATAGTGACAAACTTGTCACATTTCCTGACAGATGTGCTTGCTTTAGAGGAAAATGAAGTAAATTTGACGGCATTCTCGTGCCCCTCTGTTCTTATCTTTAAATGGGAATGACCCTTAAAAACAATTAGTAGGACATAAAAATTGCCGTCTATACTGTAATTACACACAACTCTAATTTTCAATATTGCATAAGCAGTGTCTCTTTGATACACAACTTTTCTTGCCATATTTGATGGGCACTGGTAAGAATGCTGCCCATTTGTTTACAGAAACTAACTCATTTAGAATTCTCTGGGGCTGTTAACTAACAAGGACTACCAAATCACTCCATGTATTCTAAGTATGGCAGCATATTGATCATTAAGAAATCAAAAGAGATGTTACTCAGAAGGAAACATCTACTCTTTGCAATCCTATCTCAATCTTGTCACTACAATAAATGACAGCATTCTTGAATTTCATTTCAAGGGTAATATAAGTTAGTAGCTTATCATTAAAGTTATGTTTAGTACATATTTCTATTTCTTGAGTTTATTCTACCTCTAAACTAATAGTTACTCAGTATCTCTTCTTTGTGTAATATCTATATTGGTTGCCAAGTGTAAAGTCATATATAAAAGTATGTCTTATCTCTTTACATGTGCTTGCCAGTCTGGAAGATAATATGCACTCAGAAAATACTAAAGATTATAATAGTGAACATATCTAATCACATGGAATTACGGAGGGAAATAAATAAAACAAGCTTGTTTGTATTGGGTTATCAGTGTCAAAATTTGAACTAAGAACCATACTATGGATTATTTAAACAGTATTCCATTTTTTTTTTTAGTTCTAAAAGATACACAGTGTCAGGAAAGACCTCTGAAACTCTTTAGAGAAAAGAAAAAACTTGAAATGCAAGTTACAATTTCTAATACCTGCATGAAATACATGACCTTTTTTATCGAGCGGGAAAAATGATCAATAATATGTTCAAGGTCAGCCATGATGTCAAGAAGTGATCAGTAGGAAAATAAGAATTGTAGATATGCATAATAAAGCAGTGATGGTTAAAGAACAATCATACAGAAAGTCCACTGATTATTCACATTTCCAATAGCAAATAGAATGTATTTCCGTTAATGATCCCCTTATAAAGCATCAATTGGCAAGCTGGCTATGGTGCTTAGAGTCTCTTGTGCACTGTGTGGCTACCGTTACTTACTGTCTGGTTGTAACTGAGTCTCAAAGCACAGAACAAGCAGTGAGGTAGCTGCAACAGCAGGAGTGACACTCATCAATCACAGTCCCTGACCTGGTACAGCTACAATTTCCTGCTCTGTTCTTCCTCTGTTTCATAGCATCATGGTTTATCAGTTGACTAAAGAACAGACTGCTGAATTCAAGGAAGATTTTACCCTATTTAATAAAGATGGTGGTGGCACCATCACCACAAAGGAAGTTGGGACTATCATATGGTCATTTGGTCAGAACCCAAAAGAAGCTTAATGGTAATATGTGATCAACCAAATGGATGCTGATAAGATTGGCACCATTGACTTTCCAGATTTCTTGACTAAAATCGCTAGGTACAGATAGAGATGAAGAAACACTAGAAGCATTCTGACTCTGACAAAGATGAGAATGTTATATCAGTGTAGCAGAACTATGTCACATCTTCACAAACTTCAAAAGGAAGACTAATAGATGAGGAAGTCCATGAAATGATCAGAGAAGCAGCTATTTATGATGACTGACAAGTCAACCATGAAGCACTTCTAATGATGATGATTGCAAAGCAAAGACCTCCTCTCAATGTTATTTCCCCCTCTGGAAGTATCAAGTTGAAATCTTACAAAGAAGAAAAGAAAGAGAAAATACAATAAAGTTCATTTGTTTATTCTCTTACTTTCTAGTAAAAATGAATGTCAAAAGTACCTGCTGTCCATGCACAAAATCTGTATATATTGGGTGATGATCCTGCCCTGTAAAAATTGAACCCCACATCCATTTTGCAGCATAAATACTCTCGTTACCTTAATAAAGTTCTACTTGCTAATGATCAGTACATTAGGCTGACTAGTTTTGCAAGCATGATGCTTGATGATTGAGCACAGTTAGGTATTGGTATAAAAAAATAGAAAAAAATTTCAAAATCTGCTCATATGGGTTCTAGTTCAATTTGTTAGGAGATGTTGCCAGTAGCTAGCTTACTGCAAAGAAACACATTTAAAATGAATTTACCTGGGGATGATGTACAGAAAATGAATGAAGATTTAACTTTGAGACACAGACTTAGAAGCAGTCTGTGTCTCAAGTATTCAAGCCCACAGTGACAATGGCACCATGGTGGTGTGCCCAAGTATCATATTTTAGTGCTGTGTGCATTGCACTAGAATTAATATATCAAGGCAGTCAGCAATTACACAAATATTAAAAAGGAGATCTTTCTAAGGGGATACCCTTGTTTTCTGTTTTTAAACTACTTCAAACTGTGACTTTGAGCCAGCAGGGTTGCCTGCATACTGTGGCTGTGGATGTGGACTTCAATGTAAACATTAACAGTAATGTTCAAGAAATTATAACTTACTTCCATTCCAAGTTGTAAATGCTAGCCATTTATTTTCTCCAATAAAATGACCATTAAATTAAAAGAATTATAAAAGGTAAACTGAAAAGGGATTCTTTCTAGTCTGGCAGAACTGCGTCTATGAATTTCTGAAATTCTATAGTATAGTGTGTTAATATTAGCAGAAACACAAGTTTCTTACTCATCAACTTTTTTTTTGTTTGTTTTTTTGTTTTTCGAGACAGGGTTTCTCTGTGTAGCTTTGTGCCTTTCCTGGAACTCACTTTGGAGACCAGGCTGGCCTCGAACTCACAGAGATCTGCCTGCCTCTGCCTCCTGAGTGCTGGGATTAAAGGCTCACTCCTTACTCATCAACTTTTAAGTCCACCTAATTCTCATAAAAATATGAAGGAAAATACCTTTTATCTGCAAATAGTTTCTGAATGCAAGGAAGTTTATTATTTTCAAATCACAGTGACAGGCACTTTCAGGTTCTGGGGTCAGAGTTGATATGTTTCATGACAAAATGCATTCTTATAAGTAGAAGAATGAAAACAAATAATGAAAAAATTAAATAAATTTTATCATAATGATAAGTGCTTTAAAAAATAAAGATATTGGAATAAAATTAAATACATAAATAATTTTGTTGGGATTTTAATGGGGATTGTGTTGAATCTTTAGATTGCTTTTGATAAGATGGTCATTTTTACTGTTAATCCTACAGATTCATGAGCATGGGAGTTCTTTCCATCTACTGATACCTTCTCCAATTTCTTTCTTCAAAGACTTGAAGTTCTTATTATACAGGTCTTTCATTTGCTTGTTTAGGGTTAAGAGTAACACCAAGCTATTTTATATTATTTGTGACTATTGTGAAGAATATTGCTTCCCTTATTTCTTTCTCAGTCCATTTGTCATTTGTATATATGAAGGACACTGATTTTACTTGAGTTAGTCTTGCATACAGCCACTTTATTAAAGGTGTTTATCAGCTGTAGGAGTTCCCTGGCAGAATTTTGGGGGTTGCTTATGTATAGTATCATATCATCTCTGAATAATGATACTTGGGCTTCTTCTTTTCCAATTTGTATCCCATTGATCTTCTTCAGTTGCCTTATTGCTTTAGCTAGAAATTCAAGTACTATATAGAATAGATATGGAGAAAGTGGATAGCTTTATCTTCTTCGTGATTTTAGTGAAATTACTTTGAGTTTTTCTCAATTTAATTTGATTTTGGCTGTTGACTTGCTGTATGTTGCTTTTACTATGTTTAGTTATGTTCCTTGTGTCCCTGATCTCTCCTAAATTTTTATTATGAATGGGTATTAGAATTTGTCCAAGGCTTTCTCAGGACCTAATGAGAATATCAAGTGGGTGTTTTCCTTTTAGTTTGTTTATATGGTGAATTACATTGACAGATTTTCATATGTTGAACCATCCCTGCATCTCTGGATAAAGCCCACTTGATCACGATGGATGATCTTTTTGATGTGTTCTTGACGTCTGTTGGCCAGTATTTCGTTGAATGTTTTTGCATCAATATTCATGAGGGAGATTGGTCTGTAATTCACTTTTTTAGTCGAGTCTTTGTATGGTTTGGTTATTAGGGTGATTGTGGCATCATAAAAGGAATTTGACAATATTCCTTCTGTTTCTATTTTGTGGAATAATTTGAGGAGACTTGGTATTAGCTCTTCTTTGAAGGTCTGTCAGAATTCTGCACTAAAACCCTCTGACCCTGAAGTGCTTTCCTTTCTTTCTTTTTTTGGGGGGGTTAGAAGATTTTAAATGACTGCTTCTATTTCCTTGGGGGTTATAAGTCTATGTAAATTGTTAACCTTATCTTGATTTAACTTTGGTAAGTGGTATCTGTTGAGAAAATTGTACATTTCTTTTAGATTTTTGGGTTTTGTGGAGTACAGGTCTTCAAAGCATGGCCTAATTCCTCATACCAGGTTCCTTTGCTTAGCCTTAATACAAGGCTAGGTGCTAAGTCTTGCTGCAACTTGATATGCTATATTTTGTTGATATCTAGGGGAGGCCTGCACTGTTCTAAATAAAAAGAAGGAATTGATGATGGGGAAGGCAAAGGAAAGGCACTTGAGAGGGATGGCGAGGAGAGGAGGAAAGTAAAATAAATAAATAAAATAATAAATGTTAAAAATGAAAGGTCTTGTAATTAAGTCTTCCTGTGAATTTTGAATAGTGTTGCCTTTTTCCCACGGCATACCAGCTCACACAAATGTTGGCTCCTTCAAGTTACTCATATTAGTTTTATGAATGATTAAATCAGATAAAGACAAATATAAGTTAAATATAAAATCAATAGAAATAGAGGATGTTACTGGGTTAAACTGGCCTGAGAAGTCAATTCAGAGAGATGACATTTGAATAGCATTTGAGCAGAGACCTATATGGTGATCAAAATCAGCTTACAAGAGGAGGTCATTCTAGATAGAAAAAAACATAACAATTGTTTTGAACACACACACACACACACACACACACACACACACACACACACACACATCTGTTGAACTGACTATGAGAAACAGAACTAAAATTCAAGGAAAAAACAAAAAAGGGAAGGGTGCAGAAATTATCAAGGAACACATTATTATATGTAGAGACTTGTGGAGCATTCTGAAGACTGGCTGGAATATAATCAATGCTTGGACATCATTGAATAATTAAAAATAAGTTATTTTTTATTTGGCACATATAGCTGTACATATTTAGGCAGTATCATGTGGTATTTCAATACCAGCAAACGTTGACCAACACATTCTAACCAAGGTTCATATAGATGCTGAAACAGTTACTACTAGATATTTTTCAGGGAAATGATGACTCTGAGTACTTTTTATCAGCATACTTTTAGGAAACTCTTGTTCAAGGCCAGGAATATTGTGTGAAGTAAGAAATACAAAGCATATATATATATATATCACTTCAAGTAGTTGAATCTACTGACTTTTGAATTTCTTTCAGGTAGCCTCAGGGACTTCAGGAAATTATGTGAAACTACCTGAGTACACATCGGTACCCTAGAAGTAAACATATTTTGTTTTCTAGGCAGAGTCTTGCAGTCTTGACTCTTAAGGTAATGAATATGCTGTAGTGTATACTCTCCTTCAGCATTTCCTGTCTGTCCTCCTGCATTAAAGGGAGGAAGAACCATAGTGCAACTGCTTTCACAGAAAACTACATCATTATTTAGAAACCAAAAGATAAGCATTTTATGCTAATAATATTCAAGTTATAATTTTGTAGATATCATTATTGGTTATTAAATATGATGGATCAAGATATCTACTATTATTCAGATTAAAAATTGAAATACTTTGAGAAAACTGTTGATGTTTTCTAGCAGATTACATAAATTTACCAAAAAAGAACTCTGATGTTTGTACTTAAATAGTGTGAAATCATAAGCTCTTTCTCGTATTTTTAAGTTTTAAAAATATTCACAAATAACTGCCTTATGCAAAAAAAGATAATGAAATATAAATGAGGCAAATCCTGCATTAGTATGCCTTTTCTTGTTCTTGAGAGTTTAGACAAAGATTTGCTTTAACACAAGAGTTCAGAATCTTCTGTACAGTACTGGCATAATTCAAATTATATTCCTGCTTGTGTTTGTGTTTTAATAATCAAGGGAGAGAATGAAAAAGAAGAGGAAAAGCTTGGAGATAATAGCTGCATGTTTTCCCTGAAGCTATGGAATAACTAATATAGCAGGGTGAATAAATGATATTCATCATTTTCTTCAAGTTGTAATTTTACTTCTAGCAGAATATTTATGCAATTTTGAAAGATAGTAGATATGAGGTTTAAGAAAATAATGAGGTAAATGTGTTTTTCTTTTCTAGCTCATGACATATCATTGCTATTTTGCATTATAATTTAGCCTTTAGCAATAAATCTTTAGAAAAGTATATTTGTTTTCTAAGGGTTAAAGAGAAAGCAGTGTAAACCCACCAAGTGCTTCCATAACTACCATTCTAAAACACAGGCAGTCCTTTAAAAGGTGGCATGCCATTGATTTAAATTTAAGAAGTTATGGAAGGGCACTTGGGCTCAAAGAGTTCATTGAAGCTTATATCTACTGTGAACTTCTTTTTCCACTCAAGTTCTTGTAGTCTGAATATTGTGTTGTCCAAATTTTTTTCTACCATCAGGTTTGCTTAATAAAACGTCTTGAATACGTAATTATATTTTAAATGTGTGTCTGCATTATAGATAACCTGTGCTCAGCCATTTGGGGCAAGACTTGTCTATCGGGACTGTTTTTGTTTTGTTTTGCTTTTGCTTTGTAAATAAATTGGGAGAAAAACACGCCAATAAATATACATCATTCTTCTTTTGCTCCATTATGCTTCTCTCTTAAGGTGTTATAATAGGATCTACTAAGAAGGTCTTATCCCTTTCTATCTGATCAATATATTTAGAATTATTTTGTGTTGCTGTCTGAATCATAAGGGTAAAGGGGTTTTATTATGCCAGTGGTTATACTTAGATTCAAATCAGTAAATGAAAGAATCTGTAATTTACATACATCTTCCAGAGCATGGTTTAAAAAAAAAAAGTATAGGTATGGTGATCAGGCATGTGCAACTCTCTTAAGTTTGCCTTGGTTTCCTTATGTACTCTGAATTCTACCCTCAGGGAAACTGTTAATCCTTCAAAGTATAATTATATTTTTTGAGACAGAAACTGCATGACTTTATCTTGTTTTTTCGGAGATATTTACTTATCATCATTCATGTGGTGATTTCCAGCCATCCAAACAGTGGGCACTGGATGAGGGCACTGTAAAGGTTATTGGAGAGATTAGAGAGATGTCTCCCTCCTCAGTATGCTAAGTGTAGTTCTTGATAACTACTCATTGGAGTTGTAGTAAGAAAGACAGCAGAGTGTAAGATAGAGAAAGTAAAGGGAGCAGATGTGAAGGAAGAGAGCGAGAGGGAAGGCCGGCCACTTTCCACATCTGGGTTCACAGAGATATCATTCACCCATCACTCTTTACACTGTCTAGCAGCCCGAAAGCCACTGTGCCCTTGAAACACGTGTCAGGTTCTATGCCTATCTCTTCTTTCTGTCAGATTTCCCACTGAGTCTGCATCTGTGGATAATTTAAAGCTGTCCAGTGACAGAGTTTGTTCTGACCTGTCTTCTGATTAGTAAGAGGGAAATGCTTTAAACTTCCTTGATTTAGTGATGCTGGAGCGACTCTTCCTATGACAACTGTGGTCACTTAATTCTTCAGTGTTTATGTTACCTCTTCTGAAAAATCCTTTTAAAATTTAGAAACTGAACCTTGAGATACACTGTTTGTATTTAATGTATTCATTGCTATAAAATGAACATAACAGTTGAACTAACCATTGGTGGATTTAGACAGTGTTGTAGCTTACAATAATTTAATATAAATAGTTATCAATTGAAAATAAATGTGCCTATAGTTTATAATGTTCCTTTCTCTTGCAAACTGAGGCTATTCTGGATAAGTTCATTAATGAAATGTCTTGGGTTTGTGGCCAGAATTCTTTTTATTCAGCATTCTGATAATTAAATCCTTTAGCATTGTAGAATGAGCTAGAAGCTAAAAACTAGGTCTGGTCACCAATAATGATAGCTAATTACACTCCCTAAGGCTGGGTTTTACTTGGAGCAGTAATATTTTGGAGACAGACTAACTGTTCTCTGGGGTCTTTTTCAGATTTAAGTCTATGAAAATAATGTGCCAATTTTTAAATTTGTCTTGTAAAAATATGGTTTGTTGCTAGGTGTTAATATATAAAGCAGGCATCAGCATACTATAAGGAACAGTTTGGAAAGGAGACTTGCTAGGAATGATTTTAGATTTTCCTCTGTGCCAAGTGGGCTACAAGATGATAAACATACCATTGAAACTGCATCCTGTTTTATAAAAGTGAGTAGTATCACTTTCAAACTATTATTTTTGGAATTGAAGAAAAATGCTTTATAAAAATAATTATATAAATACAACTGCAATAAGAACCGGAAGGTGCTGAGTACTGATCACTAACGAAATTTAATGTTCACCAATTCTCTAGTTTGACAGAAGTTTCTTATTACCTGAATGTTTCCAACATGTAAATTCAAAATCACTTCTACAAATTCACATTTTCCCTTAAGTTTCTTTGAATGGGCGATGTTTCATTTGTTTGCATTTTTATTTTCTAAAATGGACTTTTAAATCTATCCTCTATTTTCTGGGCCACGAGAGGAGGGATTTGATGGGCACATCTGGTTTAGAACTGAGTGTTCCAAAGCCTCTCTCTGTAAATTCTGCCTTTGGGTCTCTGTCTTTGTACCTACCTGATGCAAGAGAAAGCTTCTCTGATGATGGCTCAGCAAGGCACTTATTGTGAGTATAGTAGAATGTCATTAGGAGTCATTTTATTGCTACTTTTTTTAAACAGCAATATTTGATTTTACTCTATGTCCCTGGGCTCTCTAGTCTCAGGTTCTTGGTCACCCAAGCAGTGTCAAGCATGGGTTCCATCTCAATTCAGATATTGGTTGGTTACTCTCACAAGCTTTATGCCACCATTGCACTAGCATATCTTGCAGGCATGACACCATTGTAGATCAAAGGGTTTGTGAGTGATTTGGTATTTATGTTTCTCCTTTAGTAGTGTGCAGAGTTCCTTCCTATGCCAAAGATGCTTGAAAACAGGGATGAAAGGTCAATGTGGGTAGGAGTTCAACTTCTCCACATTCAATGAGTTATGTAGCAGTTGTGTTCAACAATGGGGCCTTGCACTGAGTTTGTGTATAGCGACCTGTAGTCTTAGCCACAGCCTGGGTTGTTTGGGGATTCTGATGGGACTCTTTTGGCTAGTACCTCAATTAGATATATCCCAATCCCAGTACTGGAACTTCCTTTGGTGTCAAGAGATATCCAGTTGAGGCTCTGTCTCACCCATTATTGGGGGATTTCAGTTCATTATTATCTCATTACCTCACCCAGGATGATTTTTTTTCTAGTTCCATCTATCAGTTGATTTTTTTAAAGACTGAGTAATTTTCATGGTGTAAATTAACGCTCTTTTTTATCCATTTATCTGTTGAGGGAAATCTAGGTTGTTTGCAATTTCAGCCTGTAAAAAGTAGAGTAGCAGTGAATATGGTTGAACAAATGTATTTGTGGTAGAATGAAACATCCTTTGGGTATATGCCCAAGAGTGGTACAGCTGAGGTAGATTGAATCCCACACTGATTAATAATGGAGTATGTATGTAAAGAAACCCATGAGGATATTCTTCTAAGTCTCTTTGAAGAATATGTGCAGGATGAGGATGTCACCAAGTAGAGATGCATACACACACACACACACACACACACACACACACACACACACACAGTTACTATTTGTGAAAACAGAGCAGTTCTTCAAAGTCAGAAGAATATTCCACAAGAGAATGAGCCAGATATGTTGCTCAAATCTTAAAATGGTCTTTTAATTAAAAAAAAAAACCCAAACCAGATATTGGGGTAAATGCTGAAAGATCAGAGAGACAAAGGTACAAGCCACTTACCTCTTACCTCTAGGACTCCATAGCCAAAAAGGCTCAGCCAATAGGCTTCTAGCCAAATGAGCTTCCTCAGCTGAAAAGGCTTCTAGTTCCTGTCTCCTCACACCTTACATACCTTTTTCCACGTAGCCATTAAAGGCGTGTGTGTCCCAAGTACTAGGATTAATGTGTGCCACCACTGCCTGGCTCTGTTTTTCTTCTAAACTGAGTCAATTTCATGTAGTCCGTGAACTCACAGAGATCTGGATGGATCTGGTATGTGCCACCACTGCCTGGCATCTATGTTTAATCTAGTGGCTTGTTCTGTTATCTGATTTTCAGGTAAATTTTATGAGGGTAGACAATATATCAACACATTTTCCCCTTTTTGTCTAAAATAATAAAAGATTATAACTAATATAAGAAAAACTATATACAATAAGTATATATAATATATACAGTCAAGAATTACATTAACAATGTCCAGTTGGTCAAAATTTTACAAATTCAGAAAAAATACTCCATTATTTATCATATTTTGGTGAGTCCAAAATGTTGTACCTAATTCACATTATATCCTAATTTATATTACCAACCCAAAACTGTCTTTTGATATCTTTCAAACTTAAACACTTTACACTTCTTTAGTGAGTTTCTTTTCTGAATTTGTTAACAAGAAAAACTATAACTATCTAATCTTGAACTCCCTCAGAGACCAAAGAAGGGAATAATATTAGCTAAGTAAATAGGAAGTGCAGGCAAGTGACTTCCAAAAAATGTGAGAAATGACAGAAACAGCTGGCTGCCTGGACAGTCACCCATGGTTCCTCTGCAATGTTGGCCATCCATCTTCGGCCTACATGCCTAGCACATCTGACAGATTTATCTGTGAAGCAGGATATTCTGAATGGCCTTCCTATCTTCCTACCTGTCTTGGCAAGGTTTAGCAGTCCTTTCTTTTGTGTCCTGCTTGTCCACTTGGACAGTATACTGTCAGCAGTCAAGTCAAGGGCATTTTCTTGACCAGTGGCTAACTTTTGCCATGAAGAAAGTAAACACCATAAGGAGTTTCTTCAATGCCCACCATCTTCTCTGAAGAAGATTGGTGCTACCAGGAGCAGACATGTCTCATAGTCATAAAAAAAGAATCTATGTTATTAAAATGTCATATTATGTAGATCTCTGAATGGTTTGAAGATGACCTGTCTATCTAAAATATATCTGTTTGACCTTAAGAACATATCTAATATGATTACAAGTTCAATTGTAATAGGTGACTAACTACTAACTTGCATTTCTTTATATCCTAATTAGTTGGTAATGATAACTGTTAAGGACTAGAAATTTGCATTACATTGTTAAATGAGTTGAATAGCTACAATACCTTGAACAAGGTTAGAAACGTATTACAGTGTGCTCTAACAAAATTAACCTCAAATTTGTATCAATATAAAAATTTGTACACAATATACAAAAATCCAATCCAATGTAAAACATTTAAAATTAGTAGCTGCTTTTTAAAAATAGATTCAATAATCTACCTTTTTATCTTATCATGTCCATATTCTCGTTCTTTTCTTTTCAGAGTAGATTCAATAATCTACCCTCATTCATGTTACACGAATCCAACTGTCAATTTGATCATTTAAACTTCAGACAGTTATGAAGTGACATCCTGGTATCCTCTTCTCTCTCTCATGACTCATCAGCTCTGAGCTCATGACTGGTGAACAGGAAAGACAAGAAGAAGAACCCACCATAATCCATTACCAAGAAGCATGAGGTTGAGTCACAGCATTGCTTAAGAGTTAAATATTTGAACAAAGTAAGTATAAATAGTTATAGCTTAGGATTGCATGTCATGTGAATAGAATTTAAGTATAAATCTCTTTGCTAAATTGCCACAGCAATGTTTAAAATCTATTCATGATTAGAAAATTAATGGGAATATAGAAGTTTATCGGTGAAAGGAGAATAAATGGATACAATTTAGAGACCATATAAAGAAAAAATGATTTCTTTATGAATATATAATATATATAATAATCATGTCTTATACATTCTTGCATATTATTATAATTACTATAAAATTCAACATACTTTCTAATCAAGACATATTATATTTTATTTCAATCCCATTTCATGTATTTTAAGTTAGTTTCAGTCTAGCTGTTATAAGCAATTATAAATGACAAATGTCATATCTATGTTATTTTTAAGGAGTTCATCTACAAGAAAAAATTTCTATACATGAACTTACAAAGGAAAAAGTGTGCACTTGTAACTTTGGAAACATTGCTACATTGCCCTATGAATGCTATAATTTGCACTTATCTTCACTTTATTCTTTCAAACACTTGATCTACTTCTCCAACCTATTTATCATAATTATTTTAAGTGAAATGAAGTTTGAATTCATCTCTGCGTAGCTTTTACATCTAAGCTTATTTATCTACTCCATAATCTATATCTTTATATATTCTGTTAGCTTAATGTGTATATGTGTGTGTGTGTTCAACAAAATTACTTGAATTGAGAATAGTCATCCTAAAAGGGTCTACATGGAGTAACATTCGTTAAAAAAATACCAACTGTCACATATACACCAACTATCCGTTGACATATACTTTACCAATTGCTCTTTCTTTTTTATCCTCTTATTATAGCTTCAATAATTATTCTCAGTTATCTTCTGTAGGAGATTCTATGCTATGAATATCATGAACAGAGGCTTAATATTGTTTGTATTTAATGAATGCATTACAGTGCCTAATGCCTAAAATATTCTCAGTAAATCATTGAATGTTTGCTGAATTAAATTGGAATTATTCATTTTAAAATTGCAGCACCATGAAATATCTTCAATCTTGAGAATTACACAGTAGAGGCCAATTTGAAATTTTCTGTCTATAACATATAACTTCCAGCCAAAGAGAAAGGAGGCTGGCAAATGATAGCAAACACATGAATTGAAATAATGTTGTGATGGAAGAGATTTAATGTCTGCATTTCTAGACACACATTAATTGAACTAATATAAAGTATTCCAGGTCATATGGATCTTAAGGAGCAAATTGACAATAAGCATTTACAGTCTACTGTATCACTTTCCAAATAAAGAGTGTAAAATGAGCCAATTGTTTTTGAAGAATATAACATGCTTGTTGTTGATGACAAATATCACTCATTGTCCTTCATTAATCTCCTTTCTCTATCTTTTGTTTATACAATTATTTATTTATTTATTCATCCATCTATTTATTTATTTTATTTATTTTTACTTGACCTGAACTCTTAGTTCCACAATTGGTCAAAGAATTTAAGTTTTGATAATAAAGTCCAACACAATGATAGTTGGTGGTTTATTAATGAATCTGATTCCATGCATGTCCTTCATGATTTACTATCTTAAGTTCAAGTACTGCAGTGGGATGTTCTGTATGCTGTGAATGTGTTGCTCTGATTGGTTGGTAAACAAAATGCTGATTGGCCAGTAGCCAGGCAGAAAATATAGGTGGGATAAACAGACAAGGAGAATTCTGGGAAGTAGAAGTTTGAGTCAGGAGGCGCCAGCCTGCTGTCCAGGGAGCAGCATGTAACAGGCACACAGGTAAAGCCACGGAACACATGGCAACATATAGTTAAACAGAAATGGGCTGAGTTTAAGTGTAAGAGCTAGTCAGTGGTAGGCCTGAGCTAATGGCTGAGCAGTTTTAATTAATATAAGCTTCTGAGTGATTATTTTATAAGTGGCTACAGGGTCCATGGAACTGGGTAGGACCAGAGAAAACTTCAGCTACAAAGTACTTCCATTGGAAATGGAGGGTAACAAATGAAATCCTTCTCTCTCTCACACATTTTGAATATAACATCAGCCTTCAAGGTTCTTTCATGTTTTAAGAGACTGTCTGAAAAAAATGAAAGCAATGGTACCGAAGAATTTATCAGAGTCAGGGAGAAAAAAAAAATGCTGTTCTAGATATCATCATTGAATCCCTGAAGCCCAGCTGGTAGTTTTCTTTTAGTAATGTCAACAGTATAATACTACTACTAATTATAAAAAGACTCAAGTTTTCTTGACTTGAATTTTGTCACCTGGCACTGAATGTTTTGGCCTCAGTGTACCAATCATAGGCATATCTTTGAAATATTCTCAAACTATTTTAATCAAAATGATATACAAGTGTGGGCATAAATATATGTGTTTTATTGCTGTGAAGAGACACCATGATCATGGCAACTCTTATTAAAGAAAGCATTTAATTCAGAGCTTGCTTACAGTTTCAGAAGTTTAGTCTAATATTATTATGACAGGAAGCATGGTGGCTCATAGACAAACATGGTGCTTAAGAAGTATCTGAAAGTTCTATATCTAGATCCTCAGGGAGTAGGAAGAGAGTCACTCCAGGCTTTCAAAGCCTCAAAGCTTACTCCCAGTGCATACTTCCTCCAGCATGGCCATACCTCCTAATCCTTTGGTAACAATGCCACTCCCTGGTGACCAAGTATTCAAATCTACAAACAGATGGAGGCAACTCTCCTAACCACCACAGTGTGTTTTCCTTACAAAAATGTTGCTTATATTAAATGAGTATTTGAATATGCTGGCATGTTATTGGCCTCTGATAGACTTACAGAAAACACTTTTCCTAATCACATATTTGAAGGTATAATCCTTCTCTCTCAGTCCCTCCTGCCAGCTCTCCTTTCAGGGATTTGTACATCACTTTTCTTATCCTCTAAACAGAAAGATTATAATTTTTATTTTAAAACTCAACACATTGGAGTGTATTGTGTGAAAACAACTTTATTCTTTTTAAATAATCATCTTCCAGACTTACTATTTTCTGCTCAAAATATTAAAATTCCTCTTAAAAATAAAAAAAATAGTTGTAGAGATATATCTTTGTTCATCAGCCAACTCTGAAGATATACTGACAAAAAATAATAAAATAATGAGTTTCTTTGAATTCTTAGAACTCAGGTACAGCAAATAAAAAATGATGGCTTTATTATATTGTAATTTAAAAATTGAAATTATTATAAAGCAGCTAAACATTGCTTTTTAAATTGTATATAGAACTACTTCAATTACCATTAGTAGTTTCATTGGGTATTTGAGCAGTGTGTGTGTGTGTGTGTGTGTGTGTG